>JAHDVE020011123.1:0-35237 GCA_022606495.2 Halesus radiatus
TTCTTTGTACTTAATCTTGGATCTGTGTTTGATGTGAATATTTGGTAATTGGGTTGCTTATCCATATCTTAGAAATTTATACCAAGTATTGCATGCCTATTAGCTTATTTGACGCGTTCATTTCATAGGACATTGGTTTGCAAAATAACTTATTTAAAAAAAATCAAAATACGGATAATCCCGATTTCGTGTTTGTAAAATCCGGACTCTGATTTTATTGTGAATAATCCAAATATTCGAAATCCGGATAATATGGAATTAAATCTCTAGTTGGGAGGACTACTAAGAGAACCCCTTTGAACATATGTAATGCTTATGATTTGTACTATAAATCTTTTATTTTTTTATATATGAATACCACACTAGAGTCCCAACTGCTCCCAACCCTCTGGAGCCAGTGAGACTATGGCATCCCCAATTGGGAAATGTGACGCTGAAGGTATTGGGAAGGGGAAGGAGAAGGGGAAGAGGAAGGAGGGGAAATGTATTATAGCTTTTATTTAAAAATAAACCAAAATTAATTTTACGATGCGTGGTTCTAATATTCATTGGTATTCGACATTCGGTACCTTTATTACTAAAAGTGTTTTGGCATTTCGACTCCTTGGAATAACAAGGTTCCATCTGACATGTCAATGTTATGCTATAATGAGTCTTTAAGTTACCTTCTTTAGAGCACATTGTCGCATGATATTGTCGAGTCAGATGGAACCTTGTGATTCCAAGGGGTCGATGTGTCGTAAGAAATATTCACGAATATAAAACGTATTTTTAAAAATGATTTTCCCCTATAGTTAGCCTAACTCATACTACTTTTTCAATGAAACATTTTATCAAAGTTATTAAATGCCTCTGGTTTTGAATAAATTAGTTCTTCTGATCGTTTGCTTTATATATTATGGTTTGATTTTAATTTGTTTATGATACCATAGCCTGGCGCTGATCAAAGAACATTTCGTCTTGTCTTATCTTTTGGGAAATTACTGGACATTTCAAAGCTTAATAGCTCTGAATGAAAATGACATTTCAAGCTGAAAACTGCTGCGTTGACCATCACATAGAATTTTCCACATGCAAATAAGCAAATATTATAATACTAATTATTTATTTATTCTTAAATAAAAAAATAAAAAAAAACAGATCAAAAACATCAGCCACTCATCTCACTAAGACAGTCCTGTGTTGAGATGGGCGGCTTTACAATTTTAGTGAAACGATATATAATATATATATTTTTTAATAATACCAAAGTTATTCAGACTATAAACAACTATCTAAAGTAAACATTTAAGTTGAGCTGTACATTCATGGATTACAATAATAATAATTTCATTGTAACCCAAATAACTATCATAAAGTATCTGTGTTCTTATTAGACACAATCATAGGGTTAATAAGAAGTAGTGAGTAAATAAAAACAGGTAAATAATAATAATTAGTAAATAGTAATAGGTAAATAATAATACATGAATAAACATAATTAAATATCAATAAATATATTGTAAATATATCTAAATAATAATATGATTAAAAAAACTCGTTTTAAAATAATGAACAGTCTAGGTAAAGGTTGCACAATTAAAATTGAGGCGACGAACACATCCTTAGGGTTGTGTTTATTGGTGCTAATGCATACACTTCCGACAGTGATATCCTTGCGAAGCGTTACTGAGACACAGCCTTTTGTCCTGCTTAGGCCTACTTATTGTTTTTAGCCAAAGAAGAATAAAAAGCACATAATTTGAACTAGATATTATTATTTAACTATTTTTATTGTTACGTTCTTTATTATTTTATTATTATGGTTTAATTTTTACTGATTATTATTAACTTATTACTATTGCTTGTTAACAAAAATATGGTCACCTTCAGATTGTGGCTAATTGGAGCCACCACTGATACTTTATGATATTATTTGCGCTACAATGAAATTGTTATTGCTGTCATCTATAAATGCACTTCCCAGCTTGCTGCAGATTTTATAGTTTAACTTTGTGATTTTATTTTTATTTTTATGTATACTTTTCACTAAATTGTAAAGTTGCTCATTTTAACACAGGACTCTCCTAGTGAGATTTAAATTTATGTATAAATAAAAATACCAGAAAAACTTTGGCAGTTATTCGAAAAGTTTTAGTGTGTTTTTATATTAGAAAAATTAAAATTATGTTTTTCTCAATTTCACTGAAATTTCATTTTCTGCAGGCGATTAACAATTAAGAAAAGCTGTGTGCAAGAAATGCTTCTGTATGAATAGGTACTGTGTTCGCATAAAAATGTCGATGTCTAAAATACGAAGGAAACTCCGAAGAAAAATTCTCCGTATTCTTTATTTCGACTTCATTGCGATGAAATTAGTAGATTATCACACATACCATTATTTAATCTAGCTACTAATTCCAAGATAATATCACTGCTCGTAGAAAGTGGAGCTCAGCTAAATGTTTAAACACAGACAGTTCCTACAAAGAACAAAGCTCCTTCAACGACACGGTCGTTGAACAAAATGCGGAAACTGCTGTTTTATTATTTAATTCTACTTCAATTATAATATCCACGTTCTAAAATTTAAGATACGGTACGTGTTTAATATTTTTTATTCCTAAGAAGCAATTTGGTCCATTATTATTTGTGTTCTTCTCATTGCACAGATTTATAAAAGGAAAATAGGAAAAATGATGAGTGAAAGAAAACGAATTGATAAACAACGAAGCTATTTTATCGCAAGAGTAAACAAAGTGGAAGATGGGTGATACTCTCAGTATCGCCCTAGTGAAAAATCACCATTCAATCAAAGCACTGCTTGAAATGAGTTTAGCCGTGTTTGGTGATCGGATCTGAATAGCCAGGTACTTTAAAATCTTCCTCCTATCATCTCATTTGCGTTGCCACTCCATTTAGCCTCAAAACATAACCAAATTGGGGTTGCCATAGCCCACTGGATCCGGACAGAGGAAAGAATACTCTTGTATCTTATTCACATAAAAAAATCTATGCTTATTCCATCATAGCTGAGTGAATAAATGTGTCGTGCTACCAACCAGGCATCTTTCAATTCATCTGTCAGCTCCTCCATCATTACAAAAGCAACATTTTTTGCATTAATAAGAGCTTTGGTAATAAAAATTAAAACATTCTGAGATTCATTATGAGTACCTACATAGAAATAATATAAATAGTTCGTCTGTAAGTGGCTTTTCCACAGTTTGATAATGCATTCGGAAGGCGAAATAGCTGTCACGCGTGCTTATAATTACGTAGCAGAACTTTTCTTATAAATAAACCATTCTTTAAATAGAATTGTAATAATCAAATGAAACAATCAAACTTTGTTTAAACCACTTCTTTTTTCACGCCGACTGGTTTTGGAACAACCGTTCCATCGTCAGGGAAAAATATGTACTTAACAATATTACAAAATTATGGCAAAACATACATAATAGGTGTCACAGTGAAGGTGGGGGTATGATTAGGGATTAGGAAACATGTGTGAGAAGAGATAGAGCTTGAGGGAGGGATGAAAGGAAACATATTTATAATGGGCTATTAGATATTATTATTAAGGGATTTCTCAATTTCCAAGCTAAGCTTCTAAATTATCTAAGCGTTTACATTTACTATTAATGTGAAGAATGCTGATCCCCGTATTTTTATTAAAACTATGATTGCTTGAAATAATATGATTAGCGAATTCGGAAAAAAAAATTGTATTATTTTTACGACATCTTACATGTTCTTGATGACTTGTTTTCCCAATATAAAATGAGGAACAGTCATTACAATTTGGTTTACATATTCCAGAGTGAGTCAATTTACGGTTTTTATCTTTAGTGTTTCTCGAAAAATTTCCAAGATTATTCCATGTATAAAAATCCGATTTAATATTAGAAGGGAGATTTTTGGAGCATCGAAGTGAAAAATTCATACAAATTTTCTCCATTGTTTAATATCATTATTATTATTTGTATCGTGTAAGTACTTATCTTTTGAAATTTTATTTAAGATTTTATCAATAAGATTTGTCTCATATCCGCTATTTTAAGCTATTTGTTTTATTATTTAAAGTTCACAAAGAAAATGATTATTAGACATTGGGACATTAACTTGGCGATGTGTCATGGAATGGAAATTGGAATATTTTTGTGTGTGGAGGTCTTATGAATTATTGTGTCGGTGTAGGTGGGTTTGCGGTATACATTAAAATCAATTGTATTATTTTTGATAGATAAAATTAAATCCAAAAAGTTTAAAGTGGCATTGCTTATTTCAAATGAAAAAATAATTTGATTATGAAAGGAATTTAAAAGGTGTTGAGTTGACGTTCAGATCCTATTCAAACGCAGACAATGTCATCCGCATGCCCTTCCAAAGCAAAATGTTTTCGTTCTAGTTTTTTTTTCGCACTCTTAACGATTTTATATCACTTTAAAAACCGTGCGGTTTTATGGTACCATTCGTAATTTGTTAGTAATTTTTAAACCAGGGATTTACAGTATTTATTCAGTTGAATCACAAAGGACGTCGTAATTAAATAAAAAAAGCAAATTGCCCGTAGTCTCGATAAAATCAGTTAATGCTGTTTAACAACTTTATACGATATTCACGCTTGCGCACAGAGCTAAGGGCCTGTTCACTACACTCTACAAGTCAGTGGGTACCTAATTGAAGTATTTTATATGATTCTAATTGACAGGGGTACGAGGAAGCAAGGTTATTCAAGTGTGAAAGATGTACGTTGGAAGTGTTAAGTGGTATTAAGTGTGGCCACTGAACAAGTAATTTCTGGTGCATCGATTTGAAAAACATTTTTTTTTTAAAATTTAGAGTAAATCAATTTTAATAAAATTATTATTGAGTTCTGCAAGTATTTCAGTTTTCAAATTCAAATGTTTCAAACGCGATGTTCAAAGCCTTCAAAGCGTTGAACACCGAAACAGCTGTCACAATAATAACAAACTACAATAAGTGATGTAAATGAAGTTATTATTTTATTTTTTAAATTATAATGTCACATCACCAAGTTACCGCTTCATATGAAAATATAAAATACTTTAACTTAATAATAATATTATTAAATTTATCAATTTTTATTATGTTTTATTCGTATAACTCACTGATGTGAGAATTAATAGACTTGCCCTAAGTAAGATTTCAATGGCTGGAGGCAAAGGTCACGTGATACCCATTTTGGCACCAGCTTAGTTTACCGCCATCCACGTTTGTTTTGCGTGATTTTGACTGCGGTAAGTAAATTACAAAATATTTTTAAAAAGGGACAAAATAAATACTCGTAGATTATTTGTAAACTAGTCGAACTTTTTTACTTAGTTGCTGTTTTACTTAATTGGCGGCATGCCTAACTCGTCCTTCTTATTTTCGTTTCTTCCCCTTGCGTGTTCGAGCATCTCTGTGCATTATTTACGCTGTGGTAGAACTCCATTTAATTTTTTTAAATATTTAAAGTTGTTCAAATTTAATAACGCCTTTATTAAGTTTTCTTCTGGAGCATCTGGAACCAGTGGCATCCCCAATTTAGATATATTGTAATGCTGAAGGTACTGAAGAGGTGAGGGATATGGAATAGAGGAAGATAGGGAACTACCTGACTATTCAGATCTGTTCACCAAACACGGCTTAATCCATTTCAAGTGTCGTTTCGATTCTGAATGGTGGTGTTTCACCAGGGCGATACTGAGAGTATCTTCCACTCTGGAACGTGCCACAAATATACTACATGCTATGTTTGATGAGTTAATTGTGAAACAATACTAATTAATGAAATAAAATTGACTTACGCACGCTGGGATTTGAACTCGCGACCTCCAGATTTGTAGCTGAGGGCCTTACCCTCGACCATGGAAGACGTCAAAATGAATATTTGTTTAATATTTTACCTCATTTCATCTTCTTTACCTTGTCTAATTCTTGTCGGGGATTCATTACTTTGATAAGGCGCTTCCAGGCGAATTCTGATCTACTTCAGCGTCCTCTGTCCAATGCAGGCACAGCCATTCCTCACACAGCCTAAAAACGGTTAAATGCAAAGCCATACGTAAAAGTAACTAATGCTAGATATCGCATGTGAAAATGAATGTTTGTCTGTGTGTCCTCGATTTTCTTGAAAATTATTCGACCGGTTTTTCTGAAAATAGCACAGTTTGTTCTTATTGGTGCCGTGAAGCTTTAGAGAGTAGTTTGAATGAAATTAAATATGTAAAACTGTTGCTATAACGCTTTAAAATTAGTATGAAAAACATTGAACCCGCCATGTTGTATTGAGGTTAGCCCATAGATATACCACTCTATTTAGCCTCAGATTACATATTCAAAAGAAAAAAGTTTGGTTTGAGTAGAATATTTTCAAAATTGAAAACACAAGTAGGTAAAAATAAGTGTTTGGAATAAAATAAAATTTTCAAATGAATGTTTCTTTATTTTATTTTTTTCTTTCATATGAAGCGGTAACTTGGTGATGTGACATTATAATTTATAAAATAAAACAATAACTTTGTTTTACTGCATAAAAATGTAACCGGCATTCGATTAGATAACTTAGAAGCATCGGAAATAAGGAAAGCAAAAAACACTAATAGTAGACTCATAAATAATCAAATAAGTTTAAATAAAAGTCCAATCTTTAAATTATTCCCAATAAACAAAGTACATTCCCTTCCCGGTCAGCAGGTACCTGCTGATCTCCCACCCTTGGCCCTCCACTAGCCTGTTTGTACCAATCCATAACACATGTGCATCTTAGTTCATAGTTTAGTTGTATACTGCCCTGAAGAAGCTACGGTAGTAGCGAAAGAATGTTTCTTTGTTTAGAGATTGTAAAATCAATTTGGCACCCAAACGACAAGCAAGAATTCACAACTTCATAACCTTATTTTAATAAAAATCCCTAGCAAGGCCGGGTATACATCAATAAATTAAACTCTAGTATTAAACTTACAAAGTAAATTATTTGTACTTTTAGCCCGCGTCAAAGACAAACAATCAACTTACCACCAGACGTCAATATCATCAGTGGTTATGTGGTGTATTAGATCGTTCAATTACGATTAATTCACTTTCAATAATGAGGTAAATATATTTTGAAGTTGAAGCGAGTATTTCTGAAATTGGCTTCATAGCTTTCGACGCCTGTCTTTTCTAAGTAGACGTCAATTTGGTGAAAGTTAAATGCGTAATTCAGTAACGAAAGTAATGATTACGTCGATTACGTTGATTACCCTCAAAGTGGTGGGATAATGTGGAAAAATTATATGGGAAATAACAGTTGTTCTGTGTAATATCCGGTAGAGGGACCTTGACCCGAAGAAGCTGTTTACTTATTCATGATGTTAAAAATACTCGTATATTCAATTTACTCAGCATTTTTTATGTAAATACCGCACAGGAATCCCAACTGTTTCCACCTGTTCGAAGCCAGTGGATCTAAGGCATCCCCATTTGGGGTATGTTGTGAGACCGATGGTAATGGAGATCGTTGAGATTACCCATCACTTTCCTACCCCGGTATAAATAACTTATGGTTACTCCTTCAGGGTGCACGTCAAGGAATCCAATTTATTAATTAAAAGAAATTAAAATTCAATTTATTTTTTTATAACTTATTGATGTTTGTAAACCTCATTGTAATATTTTAATCATTGAAGAAGATAATATTAACACATCCCAAATGAACCACCCACGAAACCGAAAAAACAACAGACTTTGCAATCATCATAAGGAAAGCAGCCAATAATATGGGATTTATAAAAATGGAGGATAATATTAACAAATCTTGAACATGAAGTATGATATCGGTTTAAAGGCGTAAATTGGACTGGTCTCATTAGCTAAGTTGGTTAAGCGGTTACCCCGGATAGGTAGAGGTCCTGGGTTCGAGTCCCAGGTGCGACTGAAATCTTTTTAATTTCTGTTGTTTTTTCGGTTTCGTGGTTCATTTGGGATGTGTTAATATTATCTTCTTCAATGATTAAGAAATTAAAATTTTTCAAAGATTCTAAACCCCCAAGTGTCCCTGCGCAGCTTTCCGATAGAAGGAGGTTAGTCACAAACGCACATCAAATTGGTTAGTACAGATACGGACGACCACAAAATATAGCCCTTAGTGGCTCCTGTCGATAACTGGAGTAATCCAAGATGGAATGCGGGAGTACACCAACAAACCTATTAATATACAATTAAGAAACACAAAAACAAATTACAGGTGAAGGATATTGGAAGAGGACGATGGGGAAGTATCCTGCTATTGAGATATAGTTAAACATGGACAAAGCCATTCCAAACGGCGCCACGTTTATTTCCTGAATGGTAGCCTTTTGCGTGGGCGAAATTGAGCGCACTTACTGTATCTTTAATTCATAAGTCAAGGAACAAATCCGTTCTTTCTGACAGCCGAAACGACCTTTCGTAAGGGTTGTTCAACTAATCAATACAACGACACCTATACGGACGACATGATGTAATTCTTGCAACGGAATCCCATCCATTGAGTTTTTTAATGAATTTGTAGACGTTCACATCAAGGAAAGGTTTAGGTGAGGTTAGTTTGGGAGAGTGTTTCTCAACTTAGGGCGCACGCCCCACGCCATGGAATTTATAGATTTTGAGGGGCAATGAGCAAATCATTAATTGTTAACGAGATTTTTAAAAAATTGTTACGTTATTTGGTCGAATCGAATTTGAGGATTTTTTGTATCGAAACCCTGACTTTCTGAAGTGGTAACACTAGCGCAAACGTCAACACGAGTCGTATTGAGGTTATAGTAAATTTGCGCGTTTGTTGGATTGTATCGTTAGCTATGGTTTATGCTGAAATCTTTATGGCAAGGTTGAGAAACACTGTGTTGGAATATATCGACACGTACATATATATTTTAATAATGCATTACACAAGGTCTACAGTCTGTCAAATTATAGTAGACAAAGCATTAGTGTGCTGCGATTGTTTAAAACGTTCTAAATGACAACACCAAGATGGTTCAAAAGAAGATTATTGTATATTTAAAAAAGCACAATGGTCTAAGAGCATGTTTTGTACTTTCACTAAACGTTATCCAGAAATTAGTGGTACTTTCCGAAAGGGGGTGATTCTACATGGCATTTTAAGATAATTTTATGTTAAAGCCTTTTCTCTACTTGACGCCTCGCGAAGGAAGACAATTACACGAAACGAGGATTTTTGTATGTCTAAAATTTATGGATCGCAATAACCATAGACGTTAGATAAAAAAAAATCAATTTCACCGATCAAAAACAAAAGTTGAAAAAACGAATTATGATGTTTTGCATTGTTTCATTAAAACAAACTGTTCAAATGTGAAGAAAAATTAATGCGGGGATCGAAATTTCAAGGATATAATAAGCAGCTTAGCATTGCCATGATAATTAAAAAATGTAGCTTCACTTTTATTGCAAAGCCATAAGAAACAACATCCCAACAATAAAACGACACCAGTAACTTGTCACCACCTTATCACGAAAATACGACAGCTTCTACGTGAAATTATACAGCGAAGAGGGGCCACTTACACACTATACTTAAATACTTTCTCATCATTATCGAGTTTCGAGTGGAAGGAACCCAATATTTTAAATATTCTACCTGTTATAATAATAATGACGGTAACGATGAAAGCTGTCATGGTTACCAGGTCATGGATGCCATGTGCCAGGAGCCAGGTGGCAGGTAAACTGTACCAGGGGAGTAAGAGAGATAAAGGGTATTGCCTGAAGCGGTCCAAGGTTTATGTCAGTACCATGTGATGCGTACTGCCGCTACTTTACTAACTACTTCACGTGAGAACAGGTTATATGTACTCTCTCCTCTTCCGGCATGGGTACCAGTTCCTCTCCATTACACGCTAAAGATTATTAAAGATTAAAGCTTTATTCGACACACGTGTACAAATTTGTTGTATCAATTGACTTTTTTTGTTTGTTTAGTTTCAATGCATTTCTTTTTCTTTTTACATAATAACAAATTACAAGGCTAATAAGACAAGCTATGAGTTTTTCATAATCCTCCTCACTAGGAGTTTCTGTGCTGAGGCGGACTAGGTTTTATTTAAAAAAAATGATTGTTTTAAGTTTCTACGGCGTTCTTTTAAAAATGCTGGATAACTCTTCTTCTTTGATTTCTTTGAGAGAGGTTTTGATTTGGTTTTTGAAATCATTTGCATTTTCCTTTTTTTATTGCTGGTGGAAGTGAATTACAAAGCTTAGTGGAGAGATATTTATAGATAGATCTTTGTCCAAAAGCAAGTTTAAAATTTTGGTGTATTCATAATGTCAATCTTGTATGGCAGAATGTAGGTTTCTTTGGTTTTATGCTTTTTTTAAAAATGTTTTACTAAAAAATTCTTAGCATGTTAAGGACTGTAAAATAAAATTTTGGATGTTAAGGACTGTAAAATACTAGAGATATCTTTTGTTGGTGTTCTTGTGGGGATAGATTGATCTATAATTTTTTTGGGTTTTAATTGTGTTTCTTTACTAATTAATTTTGTTTTTCTTGTTACAGATTCTTCGCACAGTGCCAGATTCAATATTTCATTACATATTTGGTAAGTAACCAACTCAGACGTTTCGTTTTTTTTGTGTCTAGAAAACTAAATAGGTTAACCTCTCCATTGCCAACGGGTAGTCAAAATCTCTAAGATTAGTATCCTCCATGTATAATTTTAAATAGATACCTTATACCACATATAAATTGCGATATTTATTTGGATTACAATGAAATTGTTACCGTTATCATTAATAAATATGCTTCTCAACTTAGTGAATATTTTATTTTATTATTTTTGATATTATAAAAAATATTTTAACATCAATGTTTTATAATTATTTATTTTTATTTTTTATTGTTTATTAATTACATACAATGGGATCTTGAACTCGTTAAGCCACTGCTAGTAGCTTGTCAGCAGGAGTTTAGTTCAACAATATTATATAATACAACAATAAATAACAATCATCTTACAAATGTAGCGCAAAATCAGAACAATATTTGTTAGAAAAAATTTAAAAAAAAAAATTGAAAAGAGCAACACTTTTATTATAGATATACTAGAGTCCAATTACGTAATATCGATTCAAATAATATTATAAAAATATCAAAATATCAACAAGTATTAAATAGTATATTATAACAAATATAAAACTTTTTTCCACTTTAATTTTTATTAAATAAATTGAGAAATAAAAAACAGTAGTACTATAGTAGTATTGTTACAGAGAATAGACTTAATATAATAGTAACACTTAAATAGTTTAAATGATACCCGCAGCTATTAATGAGATACTCGTATACAATCAAGAAGACTATCATATTTGTTCAATAGACAATGTAAGAAAGAGCAAAATAGCTTAAATACAGCAGGTATCAAGAAGCTATACAACCAAAAAGACCATCCTATTTGTTACCATCAATACACAAGGTTACTTTCCAAAAGCCAACACTTTAACACCAGTGAAAATTTCTTTATAGAGCAATTGTTCTTAAATTCGTATGGCAACTTGTTAAATATAAATGGTACAATGTATTCAAGGGTACGTTGAATATATTTATTTTGAAATATTGGCACTATCATTTCAATATTTTGTGTGAATCGTGTATTGTGTACATGATCCACCACTGGTATCCACAGGAAAAATAATAAATACATAAATATAAATGCTTTTTGCAAGTCGCACAAATCTTAATGTAATCTACAGGAAATCAAGCGGCTAGAGGTAGCCGATAAGATAAGTAAAATTATTTTAAGATTGATGGTCTCGATAGTCGAATCATCGGAAATTAGACGACTCAAAAAGTAATTGATTGATGCGTTGATAAAAAACGCATTAGATACGGCCCCCTTTATTAGGCTCTCGAATAATTTTAAGCCTCTATTACTTAAATTTTTTTTAGATACTAATTTTAAAAGCGTGTTTCTATTCTTGTTGTGGTGTCAAATTACGACAATTAGTCTTAAACCAAATCCGGTAACTTATACCTTAAGAATATTGAATTAATTTCGTATTAATTTCGTATTAATTAATTTCGTATTAATTTCGTATATTGCTACTGAAAAAAATTCAGTTAAAAAAGTTTTATAATCGATGACTTAACTTTTCGTGCCCTAAAATATCCATCGGATATGCTAAATTTGTTTCCATTAAACGCCGGCGTTTCCGATTGGCAATGTCAAAAAATCGTTTCTCTAATATATGTAGCTATTCTGGGAAAACTTTTTATGACAGATGTGTACAATTTTTATAATTGTGTAAACACATTACATCTTTTTGAAAGAAAACAAGCAGATTGTTATGAAAA
Source organism: Halesus radiatus (assembly GCA_022606495.2). Taxonomy (NCBI): domain Eukaryota; kingdom Metazoa; phylum Arthropoda; class Insecta; order Trichoptera; family Limnephilidae; genus Halesus; species Halesus radiatus. The sequence continues at coordinate 12,326 of JAHDVE020011123.1, forward strand.
TAGATCGTCGCACGCAAATTTACCCTCGGCACATTACGAAAGTGTTAGTTCGCAGGAGCTCAGCGTTCGAAAGGTTAATCGAAGGTTGATATACATCGCCATGCATAGAAAATGCAGTTCTGCTACACAAACAAAAAATCATTTTTCTATCGATTTTCGTGTACCTACTAATTGATTTTCGCTAAATACCTTAATTTATAACGTTTATCTTAAGATACATATATTTAGTCGACTTAGATGTTGATTTCAAGGCATTTAGTGAATATAACTTAATAGTAATAAAGTTGTGTATATAGGGGTAACTACAGTTTTATTTAGTTTATATCAGGGCTTGGAAAACGTTTTTTGTCAAGAGCCAAATCGAAAAAGTGTACTTCTTAGTTTATATATTCAAAACAGGGGTTAAAACAAAGTAATTTTTATTAATTTGTTTTTTTTTATTAATTAATATTTAAAATCATTTGTTCAATTGACTGATACAGTTTCTTTGAAAATCGCCCCTTTTAAATGGAGACTTCTATATTCGTTACTTTCCTTTTTGATTTTATTTAGGTGCTGTTTAGTTTGACTAATATTTGAACTCTCACTACCTGTTTTGATATTATTAATAATAATAATAATTGAATGATTTGTATTGCGCCGTTTATGTGAAAAATCTTCTCAAGGGCGATTAATTATTAATTAATTAGATTAAGATTCCTGAGAAAAAATTATGTTTAAAGTTTGTTAAATATGTTTTTAATGTTTTTATTTTATATATATTTTTTTTTTTAAAATGTTTTTCATTTAAATGTTTTGTAACTTTGTTTGTAAATTTTAAGATTTAAATAACAAGCTCCCGTTAGACAAACTACAAAAAGTAATTTATCGGGACTTTTTGCATTGTATTTTTTTGTTTTGTAAAATTAAATTTAAAAAAATAAATAATAAAATGACAATTTTGAAGATGTTGCATTCAATGTACTCTCGGCCGTTTTTATTATAAATTTTTCTTTGATTTTAAGGTTTGATAATGTTAAATTCATTTTAAGCTCTAAAAGGAATTAAGTTCAACGCGTAATACAAAACTAATAAATAGCCCGAACGAAATTTCGAATGCAATTAAAATTATTGACGAAGACAGTTTAGATCCGCTTATTCAATTATTTTATCAATATATCTGACACTTTTCTTTGGCTTCAAACATAAAAGGGCAACACTTCTCACTGATTCAGTGCAGATGGACAATTTGATGGTCATATACCAAGTGAGGTTTTTACCGTTGGTGAGCAGTGAAAGTTACCTCTTTTCACATGGAATATGTAGGTGCATATTTATGAAGCTATGAGGAAGAATAAAACTTTCATATAATTTTTGAAGGGCCACTCTTTTGTATTCTATATTGCTGGATTGGAGGTAGGCACGTGTAATCCTGCTGGACCGGTTTTCGGCATGTTTGTTCATATTAGAGCAATTGTGCTCTAAATCTCAGATAAGCTGTGGTCACATATTTCATAGACACTTAGACGCAGGTTATAAATTTGGTTTAAGTGTTACACGATCTTAATATTGTAACCAGATTTGTACCCAATTCGGTTTTCGTCTCGCATCAAATACGAGAAGCCGCAATGGATTTAAATGCAGAAGCATGTAAGAAGTCAACCCAGATAAACATCGAAATACCTATCTAAAGGAAGATGCGATATTAACAGTATTTATCCGAAATCTATCCTGATTAAATACTTTATAAGACTGTCAGAAACGGTGAATCAAGAAGGACGAAGGAAAATAATTATCACGCCACAGCAATCTAAAACTCAACCTAAAAGCTTGTGAAAAACTATAATTCTACAGATGTAATTTATTGAAAGTTTGGCTCCTGCAAAAATCCATTGAGTATTTTTTATAGTTTTAAGAATATGAATATTGAATGATTTACTTACTTATGTGTTGGCTTCCTCCTACAACTTGTAGGCTACAACATATATCTCTTGAAGAACTTTTTTTCTAAAATACCCTCAACACATATCCTCAAATAGAATACAAGCTCCGAGGGAAATGATTACAATGAGTTAATATTTAAAAAAAAGGCGAACTATAAATTACTTTAATTTAGTTGAAGTTTCAACAATCGGCTAGTCGATTAGTGTCATAATAAATTTCTTGTTGAAATTTAATCCAGATTAACTTATTGTTAGGAAGCTGATACGTGTAATGTGACATCCAGTTTTACCAGACTGTTTCCTGTTAATATACGTCTGTATAGGTACTTGTATATGTACAGTGACGTGATGCGAGCAATGCCGAGGAAAGTATATTTCCATTAGGGACATCAACGCGTAGATAATTTTACCAGTTTTTACCAGCTGCGGGTTATCACCTGTTTCTGAAACCATCTTCATATATTATACACTTTTGGATAGGTAAATTAATTTTGTGGTTTTTTCCGAAACAAGATGGCCCTGAACTTAAATAAAGTGCTGCAGTAGTATTGAATTCAAGAAGTTAATTATAATTTATTTTTATGCGTCCATAGAAATGATAGAATCCAACGAATCCAATGAAAGATTTATGACTGGATTACCCCCATAGCTTTAGATTAGATATCCTTAATCCATTGCCTCTATTCATATTGGGACTCAAAATGTTTCCAGCATCTTTTTCTACACAACGAGTCTCAAAAAAGTATAGCCAATTTATTTCCATTGTTTCCACGTCGGTTAAAATTTTGTTGGTTTGGAATTAACCTAAGGAGATTTCGAACTGTCAATAGGAATAGAATATAATGCATTTGATGACACTGGTTTTCGCACAAGCAAAAAGCGCACTTTTCGCATTTCGGTTTTGGTAATGGGTGTGGCATTTTGTATGATTACCATAAATATTCTAGGTTTCCCTTGATGTTTCACACTGATATTACTAGCTGAAGTACTCGACATTGCCCAGAGTTATTAATAGTTTGGAGTAACGTTTTATAATACCTAATCCTACTTCTATTCCTATCCCTACTCCTACTCCTACTCCCTACCACCACTCAGTAATTTTGTTCTTATTTTCAACGTCAAGTTGTCAAAATTTCATCAAGCAGTACCAAAATTTGGCTTTAAGGGTGGGAAAGGGGATGTGTGTGGTTTTTCGAAATCTTACGTAGAAGTGACCTTTTCCTTGTTTTGTACGTCAAGTGTGTAAAATTTCATCAAGCTAGGAATAAAAATGTAGATTTGTATGCAAAACAAACATACACCGCGCCTCCTGGACATTATTATTTATATAATAGAAAGAAGAAGAAGATAATCGTGATTAAATCAGTCTTCTTTCATCTTTCTAGTAATTTCAAATGAATGTTAAGATGATTGGTGGCTGATATAGAAAAAAATAAACATTAGAGTATGGCACGTATGTAACATTCAAAGAAGTCGGTGTTTGAATAGATGTTCGCATTAATTATTTTATTTAATAGTTTTGGTTAGCCGTTGTCCATAAGGAAAGAAAACCGTTCAGAACAAGAAAATTTCTTGAAATTACTTAAGGCGTGTTTAGTGATCACCTTTTTGCAGCCTTAATGAAATTTTCTCTTTTATTTCCTCACAATCTATCGACTTATCAACTTTCCGCTATACGGGAAGTACCATATTCCCACTGGCTCCAAGCTGTTGATAATCTTTAGCCATAACATACAAAAAGCATATCTTTGCGTGATGAAATGACTTATCCATTGATTTATAAACTTTCCACGATATTTTAAGTACTGTAGTTCCGTTGGCTTCAAGCTGTTGAGACTCTAGCATTCCCATTTAAAAAAAATCGTATCTTTACATGGTAAAATGACTTGTCCGTTCAGCTAACTCTGGCTAAGAACAACTACATCGTGTAGGAACTGGGTATAAAAAGTGCACTCATTTCATTTGAGTGCAAGTGAATGTGCCCATAAAAACAGTGTAAGTACCGGACTCCATGTCTTATTTGTCTGTCATGTTGCCGGAGGAATGTTCCGAGTAATTGATGATTTTCGACCAGTCTGGCACGTTGGAAAGTATTCATAATTGCAATGGTAAAATAAGTATACGAACGTTTTCAATATTCAAACATGAAAGTAATTGATGATGATATGCAACTATTTTATACACAATCAATTGAAGTGTACTCTGTACAATTTTTTATTTTATTTCTGTCTGCATTTCTATCTATCGAATATTAATTTATAGAATTTATTTAATTCTGAAGAAATATTACAAAATTTGTAAATAGATATCCTTGTATAGGTTTCCATGCGGGCGATCGTCACATATATATTCGTACATATATTTTTTTAATACCGCCCTATAGTCCCAACTATCTAAAGCCATTGAGACTATGACATCCCAAATTGTGAGACTGAAAGAAATAGCAACGGAAGGGGAAATGTGGGAAGTGGAAGGTTGTGAAGTACCTGGCTATTTAGATCTTGTCATCAAACACGGCTAATGCCATTTAAAGAAATGCTTCGATTCTGAGTGGTGGTCTTTCACTAGGGCGATACTGAGAGTATCTACCACTCTAGTATTCTAGCATCTTTAGTTACAATAATGGACTCACACAGCTATTTGTGTCCTTTTATAATGAAACGTAATTCAACGAATACATTCATTAGATATATCCGCGTTTTGAATGACATTTTTATGCTATTATTACAAGAATATTCTACTTCAATAGATAATGCAAAAGTACTACATTGACATAAATTAGCACGGAATTTAGAATTTTTCTGAAGATGAATGGTTTTACAAGCTGTTTTATAATGATTATGTCTAAAAAGTAGAATTAAAAAATAAAATAAATTGTAATAGATTCCCGTTAAACCGATTGATATCAGTTTGTCAATGGGTCTACATTTAAAATTTAAGAATCGAACATATATTATATATATATATATATATATATATATTTTTTTTTTATGAAAAATCCAATATTTGCGAAAATAGAAATTAGGGTATTAAAAAATTCAGAGAAAAAAAAAAAAAAATGATTTCAAAAACTGCAAGGAAAATCTGAGAAAAAGAAAAAAAAATGTTAGTACAACAAATCTTCTTCTGAAATCCACACATTAACATTTTTTTTATTAATCTGAATAACATGTTGACAATTTTTGGGACATAGTATTCTAAGGTTCTTTGACCGTATTTAATTAGATATCTGAGAATTATTACTGGTCCATCCTTTCAGTTAGTCTTGTGTTATGGGCGTGTGCCATTATTTTGTTATATTCAGATTGATATATAGCACGAGCTGAAAACAAGTTTACAGTCATATAGTAATGATTTAGATACATGTCTTTGTTTGTATTAATCAACACCAAGTTTGTAGTTAATCACTTCGTATCTGTTTTTATTTTTTGTTAAATCACTTCGTATCAATAATTTTAAAAAATAATTTTGGAATAACGTATTGAAGCTTATTCATCTCACTGTAATATATATTTAATGATAATCATGTATTTAATTAAAGATGCTATTAACAGTTCTTAGAATTACAGTGAGGTTTATAAGTTTCAAATGAGATATTCCAAAATTGAATATTAATCCCAGACTTGTAAAAAAAGTCAATAGATATCCCATATAAATTAAAATCGGATAGGTATATCCGAAACACTATCTAAAGGTCATAAATAAATTTGAATAGAATCTTGTAGTCATAAAATATAGCAGCCAAAAAAATATACGGGAATTAATTGAGGATGATCTTAACACTTCTTAGAAAAATACAGGTATGATACCGGTAAAAATGACGGAGCGGATTGGGGTAGCTCTAGCTTAGTGGATTAGAGCGCAAGGTTCCAGATATACCATGAGGTTCTGGGTTTGAGTCCCAATTGCTACCGTTATCATGTTTCATTTGTGAGTTGTTAATATTATCGTCAGTAATTAAAAATAATAATTTTAAAGTTTGTTTGTTTCATATTATTGTTTTGCACGACACGTATTTCGCCCTTCGAAGGCATCAACCTGCTTTACAATGCTAGATTATTGATTTAAGTTTACTAAGATTACTCGAAAATGTAATCAATATTTTCAATCGATCAATATCAAATTATCTAATTGACAGTTTGATTGACGTGAATGGAATAAACACACGTACAAATCAGTAATAATAAAAAAAAAACTTGATAACTTGTTGGCCGTTGAACTAATTCAGTTGATGGAACAAGTCTGTAAAAAGGGAAAGTGGCTATCGGGAATGCTGGGCAATGAACCTATTGAAATATAAATGACTTTCATAAAGTTATCTTTGTGATAGAAATCTGTCAATAGCCTTTCAAAGCGAGGTTTTCGCCGCCCGAGGCTCTCGCAGAAAATACACTTGTTTTGACCAAAATTTTTAGATGGTACCATCGCACTGAGTAGTTTGACAAATACTTCACAATAAACGTGATCACCGAATTTGCGTCGTTAGAATCTTCTTCGCAATTCTAACACGTCGTTTTTTAATACATACTTCTCAATGAAGATAATATATATACATTGACACACTATGTCATATATCAAAATACGTGATTTGATAAATCGAAACACGTATGAATCGGCAACCCTTTTAGAAGTGATATAAAGTCATCGAACGTTCGAAAAAAAAAACTTCCCCCTAAACGTAATCTCACCTAACCTAATTAATCTTTTTTTATATTAAATTAAAAGAACATAAAAATAAAGTAAAACCTAACCTAATAATTAAAACCTAACATAATAATTAAAACCTAACCTAATAATAAAAACTTAGTCTAACCTAATTAATCTTTTTTTAATAAACGAATTTAAAATTACTTTGTATTCACCAATTTATTAATACTCGTATATGCAAGACGGCCTCCATGGTCGAGGAGTAAGGCTCTCGACGTCAAATCCGAAGGCCGCGGGTTCAAATCCCGGCGTGCGCGGGTAAATTTTATTTAATTAATTTGTGCTGTTTCACAATTAATTAATTTAAAAATAATATATAGTATATTTGCGCACGTTCCAGAGTGGAAGATACTCTCAGTATCGCCCCGGTGAAAGACCACCATTCACAATTGAAAGGTTGCTTAAAATGGCTTTTAGCCGTGTTTGGTGACCAGATCTGAATAGCCAGTTATTTTCCCACCTTCCTCCTCCCCTTCTCCTTCCATTCCCCAATATCTTCAGCCTCACAACATTTCCTAATTATTAATTCCAGTCTCACTGACTCCAGATGTTTGGGAGCAGTTGGGATTCTTGTGCGGTATTCATATAAAAAAATACACATATCAACATGTTTCGAAAGCGATGATTTCTTTATCAGGAATATATGGAATACATTTAAAAAAAAAATTATTAAATAAAAAAAAATAAAAAAAATAATAAAATAAAACGAACACTTTGTTATAAACCATCATTTTATTGTATTTTTAGGCCAACCGGTTTCGCTTATATCAAGCTTTGTCAGGGCAAATATAATAACTATAGAAAATAATGCAGAGTCATCGCTTATGTATCGTCTTATTATAATGACTTTGCCTTGGTCTTATTACGATCACAATAATAGTAATTTGATGATTTGTATAATGGCGCCTGGTAGTTTTATTTACTTGATTGAATTTAATAACGTTACATGAATTTTTAGGGAAAAAGTCTTAATTGGATAAAAAAACCATATTGAACAAACATAGTTTAACACTGAATCAGAGTTAGGTTTTGTTTCGGGGAACTTTAGTTCCTTATTTTTAATAATATCGATAGAGATATCTAAATTTATTTTATTTTAAATGAATGTAAAAACGAAATAACGAAAAAAATAATACTTAGAGTTCCCACCAAAGGCAGTGATGAAATAGGCCTGCAATTATTACGATATGGCCTACAATTCCACTGGGTCATCCTTCAGACTTAATGATGGTAGTTTAGGTTTGGAATAAAACCTTTAAAGAAATTTATTCCACTGCTCATGATGGATGTAAAATGTTTACCTTAATAGTCACACCAATTTGTACATTTTGAGCTGGACTCAACCTTTAAAATAACTGGCATGAAGGTCAATGGAAAATGATTCGTGAACGTAATTCGTAATGCGTCATGGTTAGTATATATTTCTTACTAACTTGTATCCGTTAGATAGGGTAATTATTATCATAATATGATTCACTTGAGATATGGAATACGTATGTTAATATAGATGACGGGGCTATAGTTCTTGGTATCCGATATTGGAGGACTATTCCAAAACTAAACGACGAAAGCCACATTAAGAGGAACGGCTGCGGTGTCTGTTTCATGCATAACTTAATTTTCGAATTGAGGCCAAAATACCGATCAAAACCGAATGATATATTTTTTTATTTAGGCAAAGACGAGCTCTCAGCGTAAAATCGAATATGCTCAGTAGAAGATTTCGTCTTTGTAGTACCGCTATGAAAAGGACTCTCTTCCTTGCCTTCTGCGCAACGTTGTACACCTGCGAACTCTGGGCAAACTACAAAAAGAGTAGTATGGAAAGACTTGGTGTACAGTATAATAACGCCTTCCGCATAATGTTTGGCCTTCCCAGATACTGCAGCGCTTCCAGTAAGTTCACGGAGGGGCGAGTTTCCGGTTTTGCAGCCCTTATAAGATCGAGAGTGGCTGGAATGAGGGAAAGAATAAACAGTTCCAGGAATATCCTCATCATGCAAGCCCGCCTCAGTCCAGCCTCCAGCATCGACGCATACTGGAGAAATATATTGTCCCCTCATAATATAAATGCCGCAGCACCTTAAAGGATTTATTTTCATAAACTTATTTAGTTAAATTCTTCTTTTTTTATTTTAATTTTTGTTTTATGTTGTGATGTATCACCATACTACTGTCTTATAATTTTTGTATATTTTTCTATAACTATTGCATGTATATTTTATATGGAATGTGTGGGACTGCACTAACCTCCCCACATACCGGAATAAACATTTATTATTATTATTATTATTTAATTAAAGGTTTAGTAAATGTCTAGTACGGATGAGAAGTATTTTATTTATTTATTTTTTAAATTATGAAGTATACGCCATGAAAAAAAAACAAATCAATTTTCATAATTTTATAGGCAAGTTTGAAAATTATTTGCGTGCATACTGTATTTTTTTATATTAATTATAATATTTCCTATATAAATAAACATACAAAAACAAAATATTAAAAAAACGTTTTCCGAGTCGATATTTTAAATTGTGTATGGCAAATTTGTGTTCCAGCGTAAATTGGTCGTTTTTAATTTAATTTAAAGTCCACCATAATTGCTTATTTTAATATTTAAAAAAATAAATTATATATCATTATATTTTCAAAGTAGACTGGGTACAACTTTTTTTTAAATCACCATTAGAACCCAAATAATTGTTAAAGGTGCCTCTAAAATCACGAAAAATCAATTCCTTTAATAGCCTATATTTCATAATGTAAATCAAAAATAAATAAATTACTTCTCATCCGTACTAGATATTTACTATACTTTTTAATGAAAAAAAAGATCATTAATTTTAGGTGAGTATTTTGGCCTCAAAACAAAAATTAAGTATTGTATGAAGCAGACCGCGCAGTCGTTCCTCTTAAGAGCCTCAACGCGCGCAACACGATATCACGTCTACATACATAAACACACCTTTACCACAATCTACAAATCTGCCATGATGATGGATAGTGTAAGGCTGTCCGAAACATTGGCAAAAGGAGGAGGAAGCGCATCACGGTATATTTCCCACAAAATTAATCACTATTATGAAATACGCACTTCTAGATGTGCGTACCAACATATAACATTTTGTGATTTTATCTGTTCCTAATCAGTATTATTTAAAAACACAGACTACTATTCTAGTTTTCTCTATCTAACTAATACAGGTAGCTTAAAACAACTCAAAATAATCCAAAATAGAACAATGAGACAAATTAAGTGTAATAAATATAAATCAACACAGAAAATGATCAAAGAATTAGGTATTATAATGAGTGTTAAACAAAGAATTCACATGAAAATATTCCGACAGGGTTGTCTACATAGTTTAAACAGCTTAACTTGCCTTATAGGTAGTATGTATTTAAGAATTCCCGTTAACGACGAGGTACAACGACACTGTTCAATTAATTACTTATCTTTATTGATACGTATTAATCAATTCGAAAGTTATTTGCAATCATTTAAACATGCTTTTCTTTATGTCTGTCCACAATACTACCCACTTAACGACTATTTCAAATCGATGATAATTAAATAGTTACATCATTCGGTAAACTGATTTCATTTCCAAAATCAATGTCTTACAAGTAGTAGCAATTAAAATATTGATTACCGGCAAGCAGTGAGCGTTCTGAAAAATAATTAAACTTAAATCATTTAACACTCTGGTCTTCATAGCTTGAAGTGTCCTATAGGCACACTTGGAGGTGTATTTATAGGCCAGTTAATGGAAGGAATGTTACCTTGAGGAGTGCGAAGAGAAGTCTTACTTTTGGCCGTGACCTCATAGCTCATAAGTTCGGCGATGTAGCACTTAATGACTTAGATGAAATAGGAGATTACGGCCAATAGGAGCGAACTGGCATTTTTAGTACATATCGGTATAATGGTAAGGTGTCGAATCTGAGAAATTTTGATTGCCGTTTTATTGTCTTAAACTATCCAATTTATTCTATGCTTTCAAACGATGATGCTAAAAAATGTTTGGTTTCCTTTAAATTCTCGTTTTTATAAATGAAAATTTTCGATTATTTTTATGAACAATAATTATTAGCCTGAAACACTTCATTAAATTGAGCGAGTCATTGAATTTAATTCCACTCTCTTGAACCTGATGCCTTTGACCGGCAATCAGAAGGGTGCAGGTTCGAGTCCTGTCGGCGACATTTATCTTTTCTCGGAAGGTTTTTTCAATTTGGATGAGTGTTTCAGGCTAATAATTATTGTTTTTAAAAATAATTGTTACCCTTTGCGCTATGCACAAAAATCTTGTCTTAAAAACTTTAGTTTATCAATTAATGAAAATTTTCGATTTTGCATCCAGTGTAGAAAGTCTAATTTAACTTTGTTTTCACTCTCCTTATACCTTGCCAATTTCTGATTCAACACCTTATGTTAGAACCGCCGGTATGTATACTAAATACAAATAAAGCTGTTCTTTTCACTAGTACCTATATTTTATACCATCCGTAAAAAAGAAAAATTGTTAACTGGCAAGAGATATCCAATTGTTTTTTTTGTTGTTTAATTCAGGGTATAAATGGATTTTTTTCGTCGTATTGACGTTAGAATGACTGCTTACCTATTCATATGTGGGATAATATGAAATATTATGTTTTCTCTCATGATATCAAATTATGTAGATTTAATCATGATCCTCGGATAACTATCTTCCCGGAAACCTAGTCCGAAGCCAAAAGCCGAAATTCTCCTGTTCCAGTTACAGAACTTCCAAAGCTATGACAGTTTCTGTTTTCAGATTCCACATTTTTATTTAATCTTCTTGCCCTTTACAATAAGTTGACGGTTTCTAAATCGTTTTTATTACGGCTTTATAAAACCGTATTTAAAACAACGCACTGTTATATAAAATTATTCAGTTTTCCCCCTGTAATATTTCTCATAGTTAAAGAGTTATCTTTTATGTTACAAACACCGAAGAGATTTTTTTTAATGATAGACAAACATTTCCAGACTACGAATAACTTAACAATATTTGAAAATCTCCTACTACCATCACAGTAAGCAAAAAATGTTGCTTGTGTCGTGTTGGGGGACATAAATCGATAGAAGTGTGTTGTGGGCGTGTTAGGTATGCCTGAAGAAGAACAATTTTCCCTTACTTCAGCTGAAGTTGATTAATCTTTATTAAATGTCGAAATTCTTTCTCGAATAAAAAAAAAATCATTGGCCTGTATGGGGCCTAGGAGTCGAAAGGTTTTATTGAAGTTAACGAAACCAGTTTTTTGTCAAATCGGTCCCTCGCTTGTCATTACATATTCCTTTCAGGATATCAATAGGATTCTCCTAAAGGAATCATAGAGGAAAGTCCAGCTACTCTAAATATGACCATTTTTTTAAAACTGAAAAAACTTTCGCAGCCCAACGAACTAATGCGTCCCTGCAGACCAAGCGACCCGCCTCAGAGAGATCGCCTCTGCCATTGGTTGGGGCATTGATTAATGGTTTTTTTGCAGACTTCGGGAAAGAAATCGAACGGACATCATTTGACGGCGTGTGCGGCTGTCAACACCACTGTCCGCCATCCAACATCAAACATCTTTCGGAGGGTTTTTTTTTACCCTATCAATAGTCAGCCATTTGACGGAGTGGTGCCACACGAGCAAGGTTTTTTACAAATAATTTTCAGAGATCTCGATAGAAAAATGAAAGTATACCGAGGTCTTTAAGACATTTTTCATCGTAATGTGTTACCAATATTACAATATGCCCTTTCTACCAATTATCGGAATGATGAAATTAAATAAAAAAATGATGAAGCTACACGAGCAAGGTTTTTTTCAAATAATTTTCAAAGATCTCAATAGAAAAATGAAAGTATACCGAGGTCTTCAAGACATTTTTCATCGTAATGTTACCAATATTACAATATGCCCTTTCTACCAATTATCGGAATGATGAAATTAAATAAAAAAATGATGAAGCTACGCGAGCAAGGTTTTTTTCAAATAATTTTCAAAGATCTCAATAGAAAAATGAAAGTATACCGAGGTCTTCAAGACATTTTTCATCGTAATGTTACCAATATTACAATATGCCCTTTCTACCAATTATCGGAATGATGAAATTAAATAAAAAAATGATGAAACTACGTGGGTAAGGCTTTTTTTTGCTAAACACTTTGCAAGGATCCCAACGGAAAAATTATAATGCATACCTTTATAATATATAAAACAGGACATTTTAAGACATTTTGATTGAATTTCTTGGGTTGCCTTTCAATTTTCGGCATGATGAAAGTAAATCAAATATTTTTATTTTTGCAACTGTCATGGTGTAATTCCATTGTAATAATTAAATAAACTACACTTTTTTACTTTATTCCACTTTTATTTTGGACCGTGACCGGTTTCAGACTGTGACGGCTATCTTCATACGAGTACAATTAATACTTAAACTATGGTTTATATAAATTGTCGGGTGTCAGGGGTAACAAACCATGATTTTACTTAGATTATATTTTTCAGTGTATTATTGCATGATTTTATGAAACTTGAGTTATATAGTAATTTTGAATTTATTAATAATATTACTTTATACACAATTTTGGTACGAATGTACCATATAAGTCATAGTTTGTTACCCCTGACATCCAACGATGTATATAAACCATAGTTTAATCATTCATTGTACCAGTATGAAGATAGCCGTCACAGGCTTAAACCGGTCACGGTCAAAATTAATGCAGAATAAAGTTAAAAAGTGTATTTTATTTAATCAGTAAATCGAATAGTTTTAAATATTTGGACATAAGGATGCGAAGCAAGAAATTCTTTTTAATTAAGAAGGCTCTTCAGAAAAGTTGTTCAGTAAATTTTTATTATTTTTATTATGGCGCCAATTCGGTGAATGAAGACCATTTTTTTTAGTAATATTTGAACACGTTTTTCGTCTATATACGGCTACCGTCAACATTTTTTCAAACGTGTGTTAAGAGGAACGGCTCTGCGGCCTGTTCCATACAAAACTTAATTTTGGATTTTAGGCCAAAATACTCACCTAAACGAAATAAATGATTTTTTTTCATCAAAAAGTATAGTAAATATCTACCACGGATTAAAAGTAATTTATTTATTTTTGTTTTACATAATAAAGTATAGGTCATTAAAGGAATTGATTTTCCGCGATTTTAGAGGCATCTTTAAAAATTATATAACGGCGATTAAAAAAAAGAGGTTTTACGCAAACTGCTTTGAAAACATAATGAAATATAAGATTTTTTTTAAATATTAAAATAAGCAATTATAGTGGACTTTAAAGTAAAATAGAACACAAATTTGCCGTACATAATTTAAAATATCGTCCCGGAAAAACGTTTTTTTTTTTTATTGTTTTATTTTTGTATTTTTATTCACGTAATCATATTTATATAGGAAATATGATAATTAATAAAAAAATACAGTAAACCAGCAAATAATTTTCTAACTTGCCTCTAAAATTGATTTGTTTTTCATGGCATATACTTCATAATTTAAAACAAAAATAAATAAAATACTTCTCATCCGTACTAGATATTTACAAAACCTTTAATTAAAAAGGAATATATCATTCAGTTTGTATGGGTATTTTGGCCCCAAATCCAACATTAAGTTATATAATGTTAAGTTATTATATAGTCGTCAGTCAAAGACGACTTAATGACAAATATAAAGAAAACCCATGTAATAGAATAAATCCCTTGTATTACCTCCCCACCCCTCCTCCCCCACATGTTGTGTATATAAACCGTAGTTTAAGATTAACTTTTACCATTCTGAAGATGGCTTTAACAAGCTGAAACCGGTCACGGTGAAATAAAATAAAAGTGGAAATAAGTTTTATATGTGTGTTATTATATCATTATAATGGAATTCCACCAAGTATTATCAGTTTCAAAAATAGAAATATGATTAAGTTATATATGAAAGAGGCAGCGCAGCCGTTCCTCTTAAGTCGCTCGCCAGGAGGCGTCAGAATTGATTTACATAACCACTTTGTTGGCGATGTTTGACTTGCTAAATTGCATTATTTATTAATGAAGTTAAATCACCTTTTTAAATGTCACTATAACGTTTTATACTGATGCTGCTGATTCCCGACTAAAACTGCACACGTGAAATTATTTCGTAGAACGCTTGATAACGTCAGCTGTCAATTTAAAATTCACATAAAAAATTGTAAAATCCATTTGCATAAAATAACTACGTAAATTCATTGTTTTCTTATTTTCATTCCTAGCGATTTCCCATTTCTTTTTTTTTTTGTAACCATTATTACCTTTTAAAAAAGAGAACCCATTATTTGATAGCTAATAATCTAAAAAATTACGACATTTTTTATCTGATGATTATATCACTGGGTTTGTAATATATTGTACAAACGGTATAAGGAATAAGACGAAAATGGATGATCAAACGATCTTAACACAATGTGTTTTACAGCTGATATACCTCCATACTTATTAACAATACTTCCATATAAGTATGAAATATAATAATATCCATTGCTCAATACCTGTTATACAACTATTTCATTTATTATACAATCCATTACTGAGATTGCTCAGCATGCCTCCATGTTAGTTTCTAATTTACAGCATAATACAAAAACCACAGAATGTTTGGAAAGTTAGAAAACTTTTTTCCAAAGATATTATTAAATGATAATAGTTTTTGTGAAAAGTCAACTCAAGGGCGCAGTACAAATATTACTTTACATTCTTTATTTAATTTTGCAAAAACAGATACAGATAAACACAGTTTTATTAGAAAATTTAAACTTGGAGAAGATATGGTTTTTAATGTTTCTATTTTTTCCTTCTTTTCTATTGAATTATATTTATTGGAAGATTGGCGGCAAAAGAAGAGTTGGTATTTATTTGAAATATTTGTAATTTTACTGCTCATTTTTAGGACTGGAGAATATTTTTAAAATGAACGTAAAGAGCTTAACAAATTTTCAATAGATACTTATCTTTTTTATACATTTAGTTATTTGCAGTATTGTGGAAAGAGCTGTAACTCGACGTATTTGCGTGCCGATGCGTGAATTTTTTTACTTTTTGCATAAGTAATTTTAGGTAAGTACTAACCGGTTAGCCTAGATAACAATTTACGTGTGCATTTCTTCCATTTATGGATATGATTGTCTGAAAAGGTGAGTTTTAGGTTTAGCTCTGAATTCTGTCGAGTCTTTGATCATTCTCAAGTCATGCGGCTAAACCTATTAAACAATATTTCATTATTTTTCAGTTCTATATAAGTAATAAGTACACACTAAAATGCTTTTATTTAAAGTTTTACTATTACCTAATAAATTTTTGCAAACAAGGTATTACATCCAGAGTGGAAGATTCCCTCAGTATCGTCCTGGTGAAAGACCACCATTCAGAATTGAAACTTTGCTCGAAATGGCTTTAAGCCGTGTTTGGTGACCAGATCTGAATAGCCAGGTATTTCCCATTTTCCCCACCTTCCTCTTCCCCTTCTCCTTCCCCTTCCCAATACCTTCAGCCTCACAACATTCCCCAATTGGGAATGCCATAGTCTCACTGGCTCCAGACGGTTGGGAGCAGTTTGGGACTCTTGTGTGGTATTCATATAAAAAAAAACATCTACAAAGTTTATCATGAAGTAAAGTGTGATGAATGGATTTTTTTTTTCAATAGCCAATATTAAGATCCGATTTAAATAATTGGTTGGGTTGGTCATATTAAACTTTACAATACACGAAAAGGCCATATAAAGTAATCCTAATAATCAGTTTTTAATTTTATAACCATCATTTTCCGAATCTGGAATAGTTCAAATTAAAAAAAAATAAAATTATATGAATACCGCACAAAAGTCTCAACTTCTCCCAACAGTCAGACTAGCCACTAGAACCAGTGAGACTATGGCATTCCCAATTAGGGAATGTTGTGAGGCTGAAGGTACTGGGGAGGGGAAGGAGAAGGGGAATAGCAAGGTGGGGAAATACCTGGCTATTCAGATCTGGTCACCAAACACGGCTAAAAGCCATTTCAAGCAACGTTTCAATTCTGAATGTTGGTCTTTCACCAGGGCGATACTGAGAGTATCTTCCACTCTAGAACGTAAGCAAATATACTATATATTATTTTTAAGTGAATTAATTGTGAAACAAAACAAATTAATTAAATAAAATTTACTTTTGTTTAAATACTGCGAAAATATACGATACGCATTTATTCATAAATTTTTTATGCCACCTGTTTTTTATTACAAGAGAATGTATATTGTTTTCGATGCTAGTCCTGTTTCAAACTGTGTCGTGGAGGACATTTTTCAACTTAGGTATATATACAACTCGGTATTTTAAATTATTTATTATGTTTTGTATCAGAATTCTCAAAAATAAATTGTTTTAAGCGCAGCTAAACCCCATCCAATATTTTAGCAAACCGAAAATAAAAATATATACAATTTTAACGGGAGTCAGGCGTACCACAGAGAATAAAGAACAGCGCCTTATAAAACGAACAAGACGGAGGCTGTTATTCTCTATGGTTCGCCGTTTTTTCCACCTCCCGATAATGGAGTTTAGTCTTATGGCCACAATGAGCTCACCTTGTTGCTGGAATTGATTTCACGCCCAGAATTGCCTCAAGTCGTGCAAGACGAGACCTACAAACCAAATCCCGAGTCCATTCCTGCAAACGCAGCAAAAAGTCATATCATTACAAGGCGCATAAAAACAATACATTGAAGAAAACTTCTGCATTGTACTCGGAACTCTCAAATTATTTCGCGTTGCAGGTAAAATTTCATTACTAAGCCCTTTTATTTCCATCCGCACCACATCAGTTATAAACGTAGTAACCATATCATGAAAAAGGTGTTGAGAATTCATTGTGAGTTGTGGATAGTTTATTGTTTTGGATGTAACCTTTTTAGAAAGTGGCGTGATTGATTTATTGGTAAGAGTAAGACGTGTGGAATTTCACGGCGGTGTGTAAAAAAAGGCGTTTGGATTAAGGTCAGTAGGATGTTAAAGGATGTGGGTTAGCGGTACTACCTTCGGGTTCATTTGGCAAATGCTTATAAACAAAAGTCGAAGGTAGCTGCTAAGTTACAACTGAGAAACGTATGGATATTAAAATGATGTAAGTGTATACATTTGCTTATATCATTTATGTTAAGTTTTTTTTTAAAACAATGTTTTTTTTACGAATAAGTAGATGTAAAATAAATATTACATGTTTAACATAGTGTAGTGTAAACCCAATGTAGCTTTTCCTCAACATAAAGAAACGAGGTTCTTGCGTTTGATTAGGGAATTTCGCTCAAATAGTATAATGTTTAGTTTTTACAATACAACAGAGAATAAAAATAAGCGTTTGTGTAGATTTAGTTATAAGATATAATGATAAGTATTTATAATTAAAGAACATACAAGGTTTTTGGAAATCAGAAAAAAAAATTACATTAACAATAAAGGACTTTTAGCCTGAGACAATATTTCAATTTATGCATGAATATTTTCAATAATTTTTAGATTTGAAGGAAGATTGTTAAAGCAAGTTAATCCGAGATAGAGGTACGTATTTTGAGTATGCTTAGGGTGGGTTGTTTCGCAGAATTTGAAGGATTCATTAATATACATATTTTATTCGAAACATGCATCATACATAAGCTGTGTAATGCAATGTACCTGAATTATGTGTTTTCTATTTATTTTTTCGTTTAAATGATTTCTTCTCAGTAAATATCATATATAAGAAGTGTTTTATTTTTTTTAACTTTAAATTTAATGTAAATAAAATTTTGTATGTTAACATAACATTATTAAATTTGCTTTAAATTAAATAAAAAAATAAATTAAATCGAGCTTTACAAATTAAAGACAAAAAAATTTAATATGTAGTGGGTACCTACCTACAAAGGGAATTACTTTTATCAATCAATTTTCAACGACTCCTACAAGAATAGTGGTAGTATGCACTATATATTTAGCTACTCCAAGGATCCTTGTCTATTCCCTGCGCAGTGTAGGTCCACCCACTGCCCACCCCCCACCCCGGAGTTGCGGTGAAACTAAGCCTACTCAACCCTCTTTCTTGCCACCTCTCTGCGTGCCCCGTCGGAGCCCGTGGTCACGGCATCGGATCGAATTTAGGACATGTCTGGACCGCGAATAGTTGGCATTACTGTATTATTGTGCGCACACACTGGTGGCTAGTATACTTCTAACGCAGATAGGCCACGCATGACCCAGCCCTGTCACTTTTTGATTATTATTTATTTGTCATAGTCTCCATAAATAAATAAAAATTAGTAAAAATGTACATAGACAAGTATTAGAAATAACAAATAGTACAAGTAAGTAAACATTATATGTACATTATTGATATAAACAATACCAAAGATAATCCGTATCAAACATGCTAGAGTGAAAGGTTGACAAGAAAAGTATAAAAGTCATGGGGGGCGGTTTTATAACTGTTTTGTGACGTGGGTCAAAAGATAGTCGCTAAATTGCCTGTGAGTGATATTGAAAATGTCACGGGTAAAGCAGGATCGTCGATCAATTGAGTCTGCTGATTGCCGCGTTCTGGTGAATTAGGTATACAAAACTTTATCAGAGTCCCATTGTTTGGAGTCAGTTCGGGTTTTGTGAGGTCAAAGAGAACAGGGAATATGAATGCGATGTCCTCCTGGTCTTCGTGATTCGTAAGTACTATACAATACTCCATCGTAGCCAGAGTAAAGTTAGCGTCACAGAAGCTGGGCGTACTGTACAGAGCCGGCGGATACTTTAATAATACTCAACTGCTGACCATGTACAAATTGTAAGTGCGCCCCAGTGTAGAATTTGCCAGTCACCTCTGGTCGGGAGCCCCAAAATATCTTAAAAAAAAACCCTGACTTGACTTGATAGATTCAGCTATTCTAACAAACGGATTGCAATCGTTGGAGCACAGGCGTCAGGTGGGAATGCTATCCTTGTTCTACCGGCATTTTCATTAATAATTCTCGGAGGAACTAGCGTCATTGATCTTTTTGCACCGGTGGATAGTCGGGAAAGACGCCAAACGCGCGCCCAATACTTATACACGATTGACATTTGTCACATGAGAACGGGTCGCTTCTACGACTTGTTCTTGTTTTCAACAGCTCGGCTGTGGAATGATCTGCCAGCCTCTGTGTTTCCTCCCTCCTACAACATGGCGCTCTTCAAGACCCAGGTTCACACCTTCATATCCTCCAAAATCATCTCCAAAGATGACATAAGCCTCGAGGGAAATTATTTTCCCCAGAGTCATATTATCTCTTTCATAGTCGGTTGTCCCTTTCAATCACTTGAACATACGTTCACCACAAATGAGAAAGGGAAAATGAGAAGATGGAAATAATCTTGGTTTTCTAATCTGATAACATAACATACTAAATTCGTTAATATTCAGTGGAAACTGAAAAAAAAATCTACTCTGGGGACGAATCGCAAAAAATCAATTGTATTTTTCTGTACCAGTCCACTTAATTTCTAATACTAACGCATGTCTTCACCAGTTCGACGTACTCGTACATGATCAAACCATGCCATTCGACTGGCTCCAAAACTACGTCAACCTATGTTAGGGCACTGAATCAAGTTGGCCAGCTAGTACATAAATAGCAGGTCAACTTGCATATTTTTTTGGTTGCTTTGGTGTCCTCGCGTAACTTCTCCAATACCTTCTCTGGGTTCTAGGCTCATTCTTAGAACTCTGTTTTCAAACCAGCAAAGAGAGTCTTTAGATTCCCTTTCTTCCGTATTTTGTTTTTGCTTCCTTATTCACTTGTTGTTTTTTGTCTTCACAAATGAAGCGTTGCATTCCTCTTTCCTTCCTCCACTATAGTAATTACACCTTTTGGAGTCGTTTTGCATTTAGTGGCATTGACAGGATGTTATTTCTCACATGTGTCAAAAGATACGAAAATAAATAATTTTACATTTATCTCATAAAATGTAAAACTATTTAAAGGACACGTAATGATGTCTCGTTAGCAAGACTATAGTGGAAGTGAATAACGAGTAGCCGGGTGACATATTGGATTATTACAATTTCCGCATCCACATTTCACTATTGTCGCATTCGTCGCCTGTTTTCAGGCTAATGCTCTGTCTACTCTGAAACATGTTGGGACAGCTGAAAATTGGAACTCTACCCTTAAATAGTATACCTAACCTAGTGTGCAGATTCATTGTAATCTTTCTACTCAGATATTCCTAATGAGATATCATTTAATCGGATGTTTAAGAGGAACGGCTGCGCGGCCTATTTCGCAGAAAACTTAATTTTGGATTTGAGGCCAAAATACTCACCTAAAACTAATGATCTTTTTTTAAATCAAAAAGTATCGTAAATATCTTGTACTAATTAAAAGTAATTTATTTATTTTTGTTTTACATTATGAACTATAAGCGATTAAAGAAATTGATTTTTCACGATTTTAGAGGCACCTTTAACAATTATTTGGGGGCTAACGGTGATGTAAAAAAAAAGTTTTACGTCGTCTACTTTGAAAATATAATGAAATCTAAAATAAAAATTAGAAAAAAATATTATGGTATGCACTATGATGGACTTTAAATAAAATTTAAAAAAACGACCAATTTACATTGGAACACAAATTTACCGTACGTAATTTAAAATATCGACCGAAAAAGTTTTTTTTTTAACGTTTTGTTTTTATATTTTTATTTACGTACTAATATTTACATAGCAAATATGATAATTAAAAAAAATACCATGAACCCGCAAATAATTTTCTAAGTTGCCTCTAAAATTATGATAAAAAAAATCATGGCCTATATTTCATAATTTAAAATACTTCTCATACGAACTCGATATTTACTAAACCTTTAATTAAAAAAAATATATCTTTTAGTTTGGATGGGTATTTTGGCCTCAATTCTAAAATTAAGTTATGCAGCCGTTCCTCTTAAGGCTGATCAAGAACTGGATGAATGGATTAAGACGTATATTATGAAGATGCCAGAATGTGAATAATCCAAGAAATGCGCGCTGGGATTTACCTAGATGTGCAGATATCTGTCTCTATGTTTTTTTGTTTAGTTAATTTCTTCTGAATCCCGGTTCTCATGTCTGGGAATGGCTATCTTGTATGGTATCTGATGCTTGACAGTTTCTCCTTCAGTGGAGGTAGTTCGTTGGCTTTTTTATAAGAAGACATCAATGTTGTTCAAGCTACTGAGGTCTTCAACGGGTAATGTATGCTTGAATATGTGTACTACATCACTACATGCTTCAATCAGATAACGTATAAACGTTCCTCTATATTGACTTTCTTTTTGCGAACAGCCATATTCGCTGTGTGTTCAGAACTGCCTAGAGGATCTTCAGCCTACTGCAACAAAATCACGTTTTCTAGACGTCATTTGAGTTCATTCATGTAACTCTTTTTGTTAACGTTCTCACGCCACGCAGAAAACATCGCGAGGGTCTAATAATTCTTCAACTAATTCTATTTAGTTCTGATTGCTTTTCAACATTAAACCGTCCAGTCATGCTAGTTATGTTGTGATTGAACTACTGACAGGGCTCGACTTTAGTACATGATTCGTGTAATATGTTTTTTTGTTCTTGTCCTTTGTCATTTAAAAAAAAAAACAGGTTACTCGCGAACAAGTTGACACGACATAAGTTTCCGTCTTTGACCGCAACCAATGAATACGTTTTTATTGTCATTCTATACGACAGCTTTAAGGCCAATGTTGTCCAAGAAACTGAATAATAATAACCAGATTGGCAGTACCCCCAGTGCTTTCACTGTGGAGAAAGTCATAAATATGACACATGTCCCAACAAGGCGAAAGAACCAACGTGCTCAAATTGCACCGGAGTTTCAAGAACCCACCGGGCAACAAATCCGGATTGCCCACTCTGGAAGCTGATGGATGAGCGCTTCAGAGAAAGGATAGACTACGTGGGACACTGCTAAAGGCAACTTCAAGGAAAAAAAATGTTTCAATATACAAGAATACATCACTAAAAGCTCCTGTATGCGTATTATGTACATGAGTGCTAGAAGCATTAGAAACAAAATTGACGAAATTGAAGAAACTCTAAAAAACATTTCAGAAACAGTTCATATTCTCGTAATCACGGAAACCTGGCTACGTAAAGGAGAGGAAACTTTTTTCAATATTGCCGACTACTCTGGAAATTTTGTTTCCCGTGAGATGGACAGAGGAGGAGGAGTCGCCATTTACATGCATA
>JAHDVE020011124.1:0-36494 GCA_022606495.2 Halesus radiatus
CGACATGATTATACGTCTCAGTAATTAATGATTCAATTAATATTTATTATTCATTTAGTAAATTCAAATATTCAAATAGTACCTATACGAGAATAGTCCGATAACCCCGACCATTTTGATTCCGTTTAACGCCGACCACTTGTATTAAGTATATTCCCCATCGAATTTATTAATGAAAAAAGAAGCTGCGAAAAAGTTTTCTATGATTTTATGAAAAGACACGGTAAATTGGCTTTAAGGACACCCAAATCAACATATTAAGTGATAACTGCACACTTCAAAAAGCAACAAATTCACAATTTTTTCAGTCGTTATAATTTATAAGTTCATAATTTGCGCGAAACATTTGATACAGTACATAAATTACACTCCATAGGAACATAAAGCGTATGCTCATATTCTGGAGTATTCGGAAAAATATTTAATTGATCACTGAAAATTTATTACACAAAACCATGGTGGTCGGCGCTATAAGCCCTATTTAAGTGCTTTTATTTTTATGCTGTCATTTTCAGAGATCTTTGTATTCCATTTAATAATAATAATAATAATTTGATAATTTATGTAGCGCCGTTTTTGTGAAAAATTACCTCAAGGGCGCTGTACAAATATTACTTCCTATTCTTTATCTAATTATGTACAAACACGTTTATATAAACGTACTTACCTGGCAGGTCGCATCATATAAATACAGATTTATTAGAAAATTTAATCTTGGAGAAGACACGGTGTTTACAGCTGCTTTATAATCAATCTTTACCATTGATATTACATTTATTAGAAGATTAGTAGCAAGAGAATAGTTATTATTTATTTGATTTTTTTTTTAATACACACATATATATGTATATATATATATATTTTTACTTATTTAAGTATTATAGGTAATAATGTTTTTTTTTTGTATTTACTTCTTGTTTAAATACATTCAAAATAATTAAAAACGTGTTTTATTTCCAAGCAGGTCAATTATTCAATAAATAAAAACCTTGGGGGGTCGGCACTACACGGACTCCCCCTACCTAGCATTCTTAATAACTACGAAATATATATATATATATATATATATATATATATATATATATTAATTACATCAATCAACAATAGAAATTTTGTATACCCATTCAAATCAGTTAATTATTGTATGCAATATGACACATTATTAGATTATCCATGTTTTATAATATACAGATAGATAAACACGAATGTATAATAAAGCGATGTTGCCCCCACAAATAAAGGTTAATGGAAAGAAAGGGACTATAATCTTTGATATAGAAAATAAAAGATTGGTGCCCGGCGTAACATACGTTCAGCGCAACATGCGCTTCCTGGTTGTAACTTCATAATAACTCAATTTATTTATTGAAGTTTATATACCTCATTGTAATATTTAATCATTTAAGAAGATAATATTAACACATCCTAAGTGAAATACGAAACCGAAAAAAAAAAACAATAAAATATAAAAGATATGTCGGTTACATATGATGCAAAACAAACTACGCAATGATGTCGATAGATGTCCCGTATAAATAAAACTTAAAAATCGGATAGCCGATAGGTATATCCGAGACAATATCTAGATTGCAATTATATTCGTGTAGAACTTTGCAATCATCATAAAGATAGCAGCATGTGGGATTTAATTGAGGATATTATTGACAAGTCTTGAATTTGCGGTATGATATCGATGAAAATGGCGTAAAGTGAACAATTGCTGCATCCCCTACTCGATTAAAAAGAATGGTCAATATCCCAACATTATAAGATTTTACATTTTGATAAAAAAAAATCTCATTAGCTCAGTCAACAAGTAAGATGGATTCGATTCCCAGATACGACTGTTGTTTTATTTTCCATGTTTTTTTTTCGGTTTTGTGTTTCAATTAGAATTTGTTGATATTATCTTCTTCAATCAAAATAACTCATTTGTATTTTACAAAATAACATTTTTTGGAAATTGTTCCGTCTTATCAGATAATGTATCTATCTATTTATGCAAATTTCATATTTAAAGTTAAAGTGGTTTTCCTAGAATAGCTACTTATATTCAGAGAAATGTTTTTTTTCTCCCTGATTCTACTAAAAGGTTAAACAAATAAATATGCAAGTATTACATAATTTATAAATTTTATTTTCGTAAGTCTGAACAACTGTTTTTCTGACTAAAAATATAACCATATGAGGTTTTCCAGTAAATAATTCAGTAATGTATCTTAAAAAATCAGAAACGTTTTTTGTTATGGCGTACACCAATCTATATTCATAAAAATAAATGTTTGTTTGTTTGTCATAGATTTTCTCTAAAATTACTAAATCGGTGTCGCTGAAAATAACACAGTTTGTTTTTATTAGTGCCGGGATGGTTTAGAGAGTAAGTTTGAATAAAATCCAATTTGTAAAACTATTGCGGCTTAGAATTAGTATGAAAAACATTGAACCCGTCAAGTTTTATTTAGGTTAGCCCATAGATACACCACACTCGTTAGCCACAGATTACATATTAAAAAGAAGCAGGTTTGTTTGGGTGGGATATTTAAAAAATTGGAAATACAAGTAAGTAATACTTAAAAA
This sequence comes from Halesus radiatus, assembly GCA_022606495.2. Taxonomy (NCBI): domain Eukaryota; kingdom Metazoa; phylum Arthropoda; class Insecta; order Trichoptera; family Limnephilidae; genus Halesus; species Halesus radiatus. Next base: position 2,578 of record JAHDVE020011124.1, read on the forward strand.
CTTTATTTAAATATATTTTTGAAAAATAATTTTTTGTAATAAAGTAAAAATAATAAATGATTTTTTTTTGCTTTGTTTAGGATAGAAGATCGCTGTCAAACCAATTGTGGCACCCAAACGACAAAGCAAGAATTCACACCTTCATAACTTTATTCCAAAAAAATTAATAATCCCGATTATTCTGATGTGATATTTTATTGACAAGCGATTATTGTTAATTTAAATTTGCTCTAGCTATCCCTAGCGAATCCTCTAGGGATATATTGACATTCCATCGGAATGCGCGATATGGCGCGTTGGCTTTCCACAGGAGTTTTCCGAATATTTTTATTACAATAATAATCACTACCTGGATTCTCCAAATTTTCAGGACTCTCTTTTCGGAATAGTTTTTCTCATTGTCCAAATGGACAAAAATAAATATTTTCTGCTTGGAGGTGTTTAATCCGGCCTCCGGGGCAATATAATTATATTTGGACAATTTTTAATGAAAAAAATTAATTATTGGCAATTGAAGTGTCAAAATAAATTTTCTGTTGCTTTCTAGAGTAGGCCCATCTTGTATTTGCTATGTCCATGATCTTCGTGTGATGTGTAACATGTAACCAAAGATCGTGTGGTATAAAAAATAGGGGAAAACCGCATAACAAATTACTTCGAAATGATTAAAATTAGGGGCAGCAAGCTAACTAAGGGCTGTGCACTATGGACCGCACGGCGCTATGCTATGCGGGCGGTAGATTGACGGACACACCCAAAACATATCATGGATGACTCATGGATAGATAGATCGATACAGATTGAATCAAAACAGTGTTTTGTTGAAAGTATAAGAAAAAAATACTTACTGTATTGTTTTGTTATTGAGAAATTCATCTGAAGGACGCTTACCGTGATTTAGGGTGAAAGTAAACCATATGGAGATATGGCATGGAAGCGTGCCGACTGTCGCTGAGCTATGGCCAAACTGCACGAAATATCACAGCAGCGGAGCCAATGAAAGTTGTTTGTTTTGTGTGCAAATAATAACAAAGGCGTGGCAGATTTGTTGGTATTTAGATTTGAACGATATTAGCGACACTTTTGTGCGCGTGGTTCAATGCCAACAGTGGTTTGATCAGTAGTTTCTATTATCTCTGCAGTGAACAATCTATCGGTACATTTATAGCAAGTACCAGCTATAGTCCTAATTTAATTAATCTCATTCAATTTCATATACCTACGAGAGCAACTCATTCCAAAATCCTTTTTAAATGTAACAACACCAGGACTGAGCATTACAAACACTCGCCTGTACCTAGACTACATGAAGTTAGCAATAGATACGCAGATGTAGCGTATCTATTTAACTGCAGGGAAGATAAGTACAAGAAGGCTATACTATCATATCTTTTCAATCAATATTAATATAAATTATTTTTATAAACAATAATTATTAGCCTGAAACACTCATCCAAATTGAAAAAAACCTTTCCGAGCAAAGATAAATGTCGCCGACAGGACTCGAGCCTGCACCCTTCTGATTGCCGGTCAGATGCTCTGAGCATAAGAGCATTTATCATAGAGCATCTGACCGGCAATCAGAAGGGTGCAGGTTCGAGTCCTGTCGGCGACATTTATCTTTGCTCGGAAAGGTTTTTTTCAATTTGGATGAGTGTTTCAGGCTAATAATTATTGTTTATAAAAATAATTGTTACCCTTTGCGCTATGCACAAAAATCTTGTCTTAAGTTTTTAAGAATTTTAGTTTATCAATTAATAAATATTAATATAACTTAAATTGACTATATATTTTAAATGTACGCATATCTTCTACATTTATATCCTGCATGAACTTTAATTCTATCTCTGATCTTTTGTACGACCTAATGCCACATTTAATAGTTACCTTTTTAAATTATTTGTGCTATATTCATATGCTTGTAGTTAACTGTGACATGCAATTACTGTTTACGCTATATTTATACGGTTGATAATAGAAAATTCAATATTCTTGTCTTCTTTAGGAATGAAAAAAACAAGATTTCCCATCTCCGGGAAAAGATTGATGTTGAACATAATAGAGGGAGCCTTATTAAATATTTTCTGGGGAGGTTTTCATTTTTTTACGTAACTTCAGCGTTTTAGACATTTGTATATGGTAAGCGTTTTTAATGGAGAATACCCGCCTAATTTTGTACCTGCATCATTTTTTAAACGTAAAAACATTTTCTGCCTATTCCGAAAAAATATTTTTTTCAAAGTATTAAATGAATACATCCAACAATGTTATTTTCAGTGCGTACATAATTCAATTAAGCCCCCACAATGCAGATACTTTTAAAAGCCACAGCAAAAAGGTTTGACACGGTTTTAACATTTTTTTTCGTATAACGAATATTAATTCACTGCGAAAAATAAAAATGTTTCCGAATTAACAGTGCGGTTTTTTTTTAAATTAATAAACGTAATTATTTAGTTATCTACATTGGGTTAAAATTTACGACTGTTATGAGTTAATAACCATGATTTATTAATAATTTATCAATTATTTATAGAAATCAGTTCTTTGGGTCGCAATGGTCTTTTTTTTGTAATATGAATACCGCACAAGAGTCCCAACTGCTCCCAACCGTCTGGAGCCAGTGAGACTATGGCATTCCCAATTGGGGAATGTTGTGAGGCTGAAGGAATTGGGGAGGGGAAGGAGAAGGGGAAGAGGGAGGTGGGGAAATACATGGCTATTCAGTCTGGTGACCAAACACGGCTAAAAGCCATTTCAGGCAACGTTTCAATTCTGAATGGTGGTCTTTCACCAGGGCGATACTGAGAGTATCTTCCACTCTGGAACGTGCGCAAATATAGTAAATATTATTTTTAAATTAATTAATTGTGAAACAACATAATTTAATTAAATTAAATTTACTTGCGCACGCCGGGATTTGAACCAGCGAACTTCGGATTCGTAGTCGAGAGCCTTACCCCTCGACCATGGTCTTGTTCTATTGCAGAAATTTAACTAACAAACCCATCATGCTGTTTTTCCGAAGGGGTATGCGGTCTTGGAAAACAATCCTTACTTCATTTCCATCCATACATCGTCTCATACTTACTCTTCTGTAATTCTCACTCTTGAAGTGTTTGGTTCACTTGATCGTCCCATGTCTTCTTCTTCAAGAATCACCAAATTCTTCTCCCATTCACTTTCGCATCCTTGCACTCATTTCTTCATTAATCAGCTCTACACGCCCAAACCATCTAAGCGTCCCATTCTTAACTAACTAACTAACCATCACAGCGTTTCTCCGCAGGGGTAGGCAGAGAGGACAGACTGCCAAACAACTCGATCTTGGCATACGCTTCATGCTTCATTTATATTCACACATCGTCTCATTCATTCTCTTCTATTATTCCGACTTCTGACACGGCCCGACTCAAATATTTGATTCACTTAATCATGTCATGTCTTTCTCGGACGTCCCCGGCTTCTTCTTCCTTTCACTTTCGCGTCATACGAGTATATTCTCTTGACACTTGAGCCCTTGAGGTGATTTTTCACAAAAACGGCGCTATACTAATCATCCCATTATTATTATTATTATTATTATCAGCCTAGCATTCTTTGCCAAGACAATTTGACGAAAACAGAACATACGACGCGAAAGTGAATGGTCGAAGAAGACATGGCACGACCAAGTGAATTAAATGCTTGAATCTGGTCAAATCAAGTGTGAGAACAACAGAATAGTACATATGTATCCACACAGCATCCCCAAAGATGACATGGGCCTTGAGAGAAATTATTTCCCTCATCTGTGGAGAAAATATATTTAAAAAAAATGTTAGAAAGAATGTATGAATGTAAATGAAGGAAAGAGTTATGTGGCAGTCCATCAACGCTGCCTTGTGCTTATCCCTGCAAGGAAATGGCGTGATGGTTACTTCGTAAATTAAAAATAATGATAAATAATTAATTTCGCGATACAGGTGGTTCTTGATAAAAGTGACGAATATTTTTTTGTTTACAAAATAACAACCATTTTTATTACGAGGGTATCCAATTTTGACAACGCAAAAGGACCCATTAATTTTTTTTTGAAAATGCTAACTAGCAAAATGAAAATATTTTACAAATCTCATGTAATTTATCACCATGCCTGCTGCTTCGCAAAAAATGGCATTTACCATCGTCCGAATTCACAAGACAGGGAAATTTTGAACATTAATTTCCTACAGAAGGTTGCGGTTTTAGACCTATATCTAGTTTTCGAATACCATATCATAATTTTTTATTATTATTAATCTCTTCTCTACATATGAAAAATAATGTAAAATAACGTTTTAAAATTAGCATGATAAACATTGAACCCGCCATGTTTTATTGTGGTTAGCCCGTAGATATACCACCCTGGTTATCCACAGATTACATATTCAAAAGAAGAAGGCTTGTATAGGTAGAATACTTTCAAAGTGGAAAATACAAGTAGGTACCTACTTAAGAACTTTATTATTTAGATATGTTTTGAAAAAATAAATGTTTGAAATTAATGTTTCTTTTTTCTTTGTTCAGAGATGGATACTTTCCCTGTCAAATCAATGATGGCTCCCAAACGAAAAGCAAGAATTCGCAACTTCATAACTTTATTCCAAAATAAACAAAAAAACCTAGCAAGGCCGGGTACACATCAGCTAGTATTAGATAAAATCGATATAGTTATAAACTCAATGGATTTTCACTCTTCTAGAAAGAACAGTGAAAACTTATGTGTACCTACATAAGATCTATCAACTTCTAAACCAAATAAAGTCAATAAAATTGTTTAAAAGCTCAAAAAATAATTTTTATATTTGAAAATATTTGACCAATTTCACCCAATATCAGGAAAAATTGAGCTTATTCCGGGCGCGCGAACACGCCCACAATACACTTCTTTTTGTTCAAGTCTTCGGCGAAGGGTAAATCTTTAATTGACAGTGTTGATTGACACAATCGACCGTTAATGCATTGTTACTTTCATGAACTTGTAGAACAATTGTATTTTGTAAATACGTATGACAGGTCCACAATTAACTACCTACTTACCTGATAATTTATCATCTCCATAAACATGACGTACAGTCCATACAAAATAATAGTTTCTCTATTAGTAATAATTCTCGTGCAAATTGCCACGTACAATTTTGCAAGTATATTTTAAACATCGTCACATTTCTTGTGCATAATCGGCGTTAGCGTCGTGTGCCGCGATAAGCAGGGATAATGCCGGGATAGTGCCGCGATAGAGCCGGGATAGTGCCGGGATAGTGCCGGGACAGTGCCGGGATAGTGCCGGGTTAATGCCGGGATAATCCTGGGATAATGCCGGGATAGTGCCGAGATACACCAAGGTACTTCGGACATAATATTACGGATATTATTTTTATCCGTGCGGGCGACGAACCCGGCAGTCCGACTCCAGTCATAAACCGCAATGGGTGTCGGTTACATAGGATGCGTCGCTAATCACATCTCGTAACAAAACAAACTCCACAATGATATGTACGAGTTGTCATGCATCTGTGTTGATGTTGTGTTAAGGCGCCTATGAATGCGTCGATGGAGATTTCATACGATACAGCAGAATGGGAGAAAGGGGGAAAGCAGTTATTGCAAACTGTTTTTACAGAGTAACATTTTGACTACGCCTATTAAAGTGTATGAAAGTTAGAAAATCATTTACAATTTTCATAAACGAAAAATTTACAAACCAGCTCATGTGTACCCGGCATTGCTACAGATTTTTTTTTTATAAAGTTATGAAGTTGTGAATTCTTGCTTTTGAGCTTGTAGAGTGCCATAATTGATTTGATAGCGAAAGTAACTATCTCCAAATAAAGAAACATTCGTTTGAATATTTTATTTCATTCCAAACGTTTATTTTTTCAAAATATATCTAAAACATAAAGTTCTTAAGTAGGTACCTACTCGTGTTTTCCATTTTGAAAATATTCTACCCAAAAAACCTTCTTCTTTTGAATATACAATCTGTGGCTAACCAGGGTGTTATATCTATGGGCTAACCTAAATAAAACAAAACAAAAATGTCGGGTTCAATGTTTTTCGTACTAATTTTAAAACGTTATAGCAACAGTTTTACATTAATTAAGTAAATGAAACACGTTGTTATAAACCACGAATATATTTTATTCACCAACCGGTTTCGCTTAACTCAAGCTTCATCAGGGTAACTTCTTTCAAACTACTTTCTAAACCTTCCCGGCACTAATAAAAACAAACTGTGCTATTTTTAACGAAACCGGTCAAGTAATTTTTGAGAAAATCGAGTACAAACAAACAAACAAACAAACTTACACTGATTTTGATATATACTCGTATATATATAGATTGATGTTTTCAGTAATCGTGAAAAATCTGGTACGAGAAAATGCATGTGAATAGAGGGAGAGCATGTGCATACTCGTATAGTGCCACACAATAAAACTATCCATGCGATCGCAAAGGTTGAGCAATATTATAAAAAAAACAGCATTGTTAAACATTCACCTGTGCTCCAGAAGACCGGGGTTATATTCAAATGCGAGTAGTTGTCAACAACTTCTAAGGCTTGCCATTCAAAGTTTGCACAGACTCGGTAATGAGTATAGTTCAATTAATATTCACCGTTACAACACTGTGTCGAGGCTGAAAATCAGTTATTTCAATGTTTTTATTAGATTTATGAAGTTTTTTCATGTGCACCTTTTTTATCGTTATATTTATTACGTTATGTTTCTATAAAACACCCAATCGGGCATATTAAAGGTTTGCTGTATTGTAAACACGGATTACAACTCTTCATGTTTTATAACGTCATAAGTTACATAGTCTCTACCTTCTTACTTATTTTATTCTTATGATCTTATGTTCTTATATTATGTACTAAGCCACATGTTATTTTGTACAACCTGCAGTTATAATGTAATCACAGGTAAAACTGTTATTCATTACAATGTAACTACTTACTTATTTTGTACCTACTTCCTTCTTTTACACTATAATTATTATTTTATGTACTATATTATTATACTCCTCTGTATAACTATGTGATAAATGTATCCACATGTAAAAGTATTCTAGGCGTGAAAAAAAAATTTTGAAATGCCTTTTGATATGGACAGGTTATGAATAAAACTAGATAAAAGCTGCCAAAAAACTTTGGCTTCCAATTTTAGAATGCCAACCATAAAATCCCCATACGACGGAAGAACAGTAAATAAACAGGTGGGTACAAAATATTTTATGCAGACGGTTACTGTTAACAAATTGAATACCTTCCTAAGCATTGTCGTGACTTAAACGCTTCTCATAAATAAATAATAAAAAAGCAATCAATATCAAACCACGGAGGTTGAAGGTGCAACTTTATTAATCGATCGTAACGATAGATACGATACAAACTCCACAATATTATTATTGCTAGGTTGGTAAACATGTTGGGCAATGGCATTATCGCCAAGTTTGCTTGGTGGTGATCTCCCAGGCTATGCTGAGGTCAGGCCTTCGATGCCTTTCTGCTCCCAGACGTTTACCATGACAACATTATCTCCCATCAAACATGACCAACACTTAGCTAATTCACCTGAGAGGTTGCAGGTTACTTTTTTTTTCAAAAATAACAAACACGGGCCGTTAAGCATTTATTCGGAAATTCAAGCTTTTATTTTGACAGCAAGAAGCGCCACGGGAAGTGGAGATCGAATTAAGAAACAGAGATGGATTAATTATTTTTGTGTTTAATTCTTAGAACTTAATTTAATTTTTTTTTTTCAGAAATTTAATTCAGATTTAATAATGTTATTATTAAGTTCTGCGAGTATTTAAGTTTTTTTATTATTGTTACAGCTGTTTCGGCATTCAAGGCCATTTTAAAACTGTGGTTAATCCACATTGCGACGACTTTAATTTGGACGGTGTTTAAAACGATTATTTATTACCGGTAAAACCGATTTAATTAGAAAATAATTGTTAGGTTTCTTACATTTATAATGTGTTTTCCCGTATTTAAATAACAATGTTTTCTTAATTGATTTATTTCAACGTATTATACTGTTTTAGTAGTGTGATCTTCCTGAAAATAATTTTCCTTACTTTATTAATTAATGTTATATTAGGGTCATTCGTTCGTTCATTAATTTCCAATTGTTCGAGTAAATTTAATCTAAAACTCTTTCTTTCTATATGTAAGGGTTGAGGCTCATTGTTGTCAAGCGGGACATAATTATTCACTAAGAGATGTTCTGGTAATTTTGAAGAAGTGCTTTTATTATTATAACATCGTACATATTCTGTGAATCTAGTTGAGAAAGCCCTTCCTGTCTGTCCGATATAGGTAGCGTTACAGTCGGCGTGGTCACATTTTAATTCAGATATGAACTTATCTTAATCTATCGTGTTTTTTTATATTGTTAAGTGATAGAAGTTCATATTTTATTTACTCGTGTATACCCGTAAAGATTATTTATTTCAGTACCAAAATATTGTACGGAAACTATCTGACAAAAATAACGTAGTGACAAGTTAAATAACAAAAATCGGAGTGAAGAAGGGTGCAGGTTCGAGTCCTGTCGGCGACATTTATCTTTGCTCGGAAAGGTTTTTTTCAATTTGGATGAGTGTTTCAGGCTAATAATTATTGTTTATAAAAATAATCATTATATTTTTCACTGGAGCTCCTTACTGTTGTATATAATTCTATACTTACAAAAAGTGATTTTAAAAATTTGAATCAAATAAATATGTCGTATTTTTATTTACTTCTCCAGATAAATTAATTTTTATGCCTGACAAATTTTCGCCTTCCAAATTAAATTAAATTAAATTTGTTAGAGGCTTCTAAAAAATCTTCAAAGATCACTAGGAAGGTATATATTTTTAGAATTCAACATATTTAGGTGGGCAATTTAAATAAAATTGTGTGTTTTAGAGTTAACAAGAAAAGCTGGAAATTATTAAGGCTTTGATAAAATTCAGAAGTAATATCCGTTTTCCATTAAACCTTCCCAGAAATAGATTAGCTCCTCGATATTTCCACCTGGAAAATGGGGATTAATTTAAGATCAATCACTAGAAAGGAATTAAGATTCAAAGTAAATTGTGAATTTTTTTATTTCTGTAATCGAATTTGGTCAGAGCCTCTAAAAACTAATTGGACTAACCTTTTTACTGATAAAATCAAAGATTACATTTCAAATCTATTTTTTTTCTTGTCCACTCTCACTTTGATAAAACCCTTATCTAAAATACCCAAATTAAATACATATTTCTGAAGATAACCATTCATTAATTGTTTTTATGTTTAATTAAAAAATAAAATAAAAAATAACCATTCATCACATAAGTACGTAGGATAAATTCTCCAATTCCTCGTATTTCTGCGCAATTAACGCACAATTTCACAATATCGATATTCTTCACAAATACGCTTTCAAAATATCGAACCGAAGTAATACGTACGACCACAAATTGATCCACGTTTATAAAATTTATCGAAAGCATATCCTGTCCCGATCCCATCTTCCTCTTTCTCTCCCCCTTCCTTCTTATTTTGTTATTTTTCCTAATGAAGCATCTGTACTTATCCACTGTTAGCACAAGGAACTTTGTTTGCTTACCTTTTGTTAAACTTCCTTTGTATACAAATTTGTACTAAAAGCTTTTTGTTTCTTACAAATAAATAAATATGTAAGTTTTGGTGGTTCCTAATTGGACAGATGATACGTAATTGATAGATTATACTAGTATGCGATGATTTTATGATCAAAGTACGTAAACAATTAATGAAAAAAAAAACACTTACAAAAGGCTAATATGCTAACACGTAATACTCTCTCACAGATGGCGCTAATTTAAATTTTTTAGAAAAAAAAAAAAAAAACATTTTTAGCGCGTAATGCTTTTGAATATTGAAATGAATTGTTTGTTGGCGGGTACATACACGGAATATGTAATCGAATAAATTATTACTGTATTAAGGCTCATGTCCTTCAAGATTCTTATGCAAATACAATATGTTATTGTAAAACTAGCATATACAGTAGTTTCCTGAAGGACTTAAAGGAGGTTAAAACTTACAATAAAAAATTATTCCATTTCACATTCAATATGTACACCTCCCAACAAATAATTCATCTCAATATTTCAAGTGCTAAAAGCGTTTTCTTCTGAAATATTTGAATTTGCTCCATCCGCGAGCGCATTTCGTTTATTGTAATGAAACGATTCAACAGAGATTCGAAAAATTAAAATTTGATGTCAGAAAAAATAACGACTCTGTCCAATTAATACTCTCACTGCTGGTGCTTTGTTAAGTCCACAATTCAATTCGTACAACTCCAACAAGTTTATTTTTAACATTTTTGTTCTGATTACTTAAAAATAATAGTGATATTAATATTTATTTATTTGAAACATACATTATTTAACAAAAACATTTGAGAAAGATTTGACTGCCCAACTAGGAACATATCCCGTTTAAGGATAGTCAAATTGACAAGTTTAGTTCATATTAAGTGCCATTATACAAAAACAGAAGGGGAAAAGCTAGTATTGACATAGTATGGTAATATAATATAATAAAAAGTATAATAATTAAGTATAAAGATATAACGTATATGTGTTTGGTAGGTACTGGTTGTATGACATACATTTTTTTGTTTAATGTAGAGTAATAATGAATTACATATGAAGGTTTTATTTAAAAGTGTACGTATCTGTTAATCAGCATATGTTCGCTTTTGACCCTCCCTAAATGGAAAAGTCAAGCATTGACCAGTTTAAGCAGGACGCTTGTCTCAGAAACATCATAACGTCAGACGTCATTTCAATTCAATAATTTCCACAAAATTAGTAACTGACCAAGATCACGTGGCAACTTAGAAATCCCTAAATTTAAAACTAGTGCTTCTCAACTCCATTACGCCTATCAAGATATAATTTTTTTAAACGCCCTTCCGTATAAAATCAAAAAAAAAATTATAATTCTTTCAAATTACAAATCAAACAATTATTAGATAACTCCACCGGTAATTACAAGTTTTAATTTCTACAGTGAATTTTACGAAACTCTAAAATGTAAATTAGAAAAAAAACAGGTTCTCTAGAAATATTAGATCAGGCCTTTCGAAATATGACTGAAATTAAAATGTATTATGTCTGTATCTTGTACGCACCTTATTGTTTCGTTTCTATTATCTTGTACTTTTACTCCTGTATTTTGTAGTAATTAATAATAATAATAATAGTTGGATGATTTGTATAGCGCCGTTTTTGTGAAAAATCACCTCAAGGGCGCTGTATTATCGTGTACAACAAAACAAGCTGTATCTATATTACATTCTTGATATATTTTATTTCTATGCTCGGTTATCATTCCTGTCGCAAATGGCGCTGTTCCCCAACTCAAACACGAAAAATCTTTCTCTATTAAGTTGAGTAGTTTTTGTTAAATAAACTAATGCCTTTTTTAGCTATTAAGATATATCTGTACTATTAAATATTTTATACGTATTTACATTAAATAAAATTTATAAATAAATAAAAACCGATACCTCGATGGCACGCATTCACAGTTAACCAATTACAATTACCAGCGATATAAAACTGAATGCGTGCATTGTATGGTGAGTCACGCTGACACTAACCTCCCAACTCTTCCACTACAAAGTGACCTCATCCTAGCCCAGTGCCTGTGTGGCCAGTGAGTAATGAGAATCCCAATTTAGAAGCGACCTTTATGAAACGTGCTTCACTCTGTGAACGCACAATGGCCTAGTCTTCTAATAAATAAAACAAACTGTGTGGGAGAACAGACAAGTCTGGGAAAGCTCAAAATAGAAAAACAAACATAAAAAAGAAGCATTACATTATGTTATTGTTTTCATTTTGTAAGACATCATATCATCACAGGAAGGTAATACAACACGTAATAATAGCAGTGGCGTGCAGTTCATAGAGGCTTTCAAAAAAGGAAGCATAAAAATAAAATAACAGTTTTCACACGACAAATTTATGTTAAAAATCTTTTTTTTCTATGAATCCGTGGAGTTTTTATCATAACAATAATTGAGATACAAAATTAATTATGTACTTTTATTAAGGGCTCATTGTGATGCAGTTTAAAAAAAATAAAGACAAAATGAATAAGGGCCGGTTTTATAACCATCCGTTCGTAACGCGATACCATTTTTAACTAATATTTGGTCAACCGCCCGATTTCGCAGTTTTATAAATGTTCGTCAGATTACCGGTCGTTTGACAGCTGTCAGTTGTTGCCCAACGATCGCTTATTTGAAACCGTGCACTATTTTAATTAAAAAGACAATATTATAATTCGCATCTGTGAAATGGATTCCTTCTCTAGCGGTGAAAGTGATGACAAGCGAATGGCAAATATTTAAGATAAATAACGGACGGATAACAGACCGTTAACGAAACGGTTCGTTACGTAACATATATTTGGTAGTTAGTTTATAAAACTGGCCGTTAGAGTATTATTTAGGTAAGCAAATTTTACTCTTATTTATTAACCTGGCCACATCCATTACAATACAATAAAAATATTTAAATTTATACAATTAAAATCGAATAGACCACAGCTTTCCTTTTGTTATAGAGCAACGCAGGCCACTGAATAATAGCCACTATAAACAGTCATACCTTTAACAAAAGTTTTACTACCCGGTTTCGAGTTACAAGTTTGAACACAATTTTCTCCAAATCATTGGAAACCATGAGAGAAACATTTCGACCATTTCAAATCTCTTGATGAAAATACGGTTTTGAGTTAAAAACAGTTAAGTTGATATGAAAATTTCTTACAGAAAAATCTGATTAAGATTATTACGTCACATTATTAAATCACAACTCACTGTTCGAGAGTTTTTCTACTTTCATTTACTGATTTCCGATTTATAGTCAAGGTATTCAACCAATTTTTTAGAGATTTCTAACATTAAATTATTTTGTTTGCTCACTTTATTAAAACAATATTTTTTTAATTATTTAGTTCGGTCAGTTTTTTATAATATCGTCAGACTATTTTGCCCAGTTACGTCAGAATGAATAGCCTTGCCTTAGCGTACCATTTCGACGGCTGGAGGCAAAAATCACGTGACACCCATATTGGCACCAACCCCGTCCACATTTGTTTACTAAAAGATTTTAAACCTCTTTACTTATTTGCTGTTTTACTTAAATTGGCGGCACGCCTATCTCGTTCCTCACCCCCCTTATTATGGTTTCTTCCTCTTGCGTGTTAGGTCTATGTATCATTAGATCTGTGGCTTTCCCAAAATGTCTACGGGAACATAATATATAAAAATAACGTTTTTGATTCTGCATTTTTTTTAAAAGCTTAAATAAAAAAGCTCTTCGAATCACTTGTTAATATTACAAATAAGGCCTGTCCTCAAAAGCAATAAGTATATTTATAATTTTTTTCTTTCAAAACTTTCCTCGGGATCCGCGGAACCAGTTTATAAAACAATTAACGAGAATGACCATAACTAGATTAGACTTTTTATCGCTTTACAAAGGGTGGTAAACTTTTCAAAGTGACAACTCTGGGAACAACTTACAACCGGCTCGTCACGCAAAAAAAAACACCGTGCCTAATTTAAATGTGAGAATATTAATGCCGCGATCAAAAGCACCGGCTTAATTCAAAGGACCATCGGGTCTTAAATAATGACACGCTAATTTAAAATGCTCAATGTAAATTTATACAGTGATTGTTTCCTTTTCTTTCGACTCATTGTTTGGAGGCTTATGCCATTTGTAACGCCAATATCTCTTACGTTTAATACCTTCCTATTAAGCCTTATTCATTATATAAAGGAAGATTAAAGACACTTAATTGGAGAAGAAATTACATTTAGCGGAGCAGTACCATCGCACAATCAAATAGGATTTTATGTCCGTAATGAAAAGCTCAAAGCTCCTTTGAAATGGAACACAATAAGTTAAATAATGGTTTACGCAGATACGTAGCAATATTACTTCCCTGTCCTTGGCAAGATTGTGATCATTATTTTAAAATGAATGAATATTTACTACAAAGGTTCATATTGCACGCCATTTCATCAGGTCTGAAAAGAGAGGAAGTAAGAATCTGTCGACCACCCATCACCATCACGGTGTGATCCTGAAAGTAACTGTGGAACTTAATACTTAGGACACATAATCACCTAAAGCTAATGATTTTTTTTCATCAAAAAGTATAGCAAATATAGTACGGAAAAAAGTTATATATTTATTTTTATTTTACATTATGAAATATGGGTCATCAAGGTAATTGTTTTTTCGCGATTTTAGAGGCACCTTTAACAATTATTTAGGGGCTAACGGTGATTGAAAGAAAAGTTTTACCCCATCTACTTTGAAAATATAATGGAATATAAATATAATATTAAATTTAAAAGTAAAAAAAAAAAAAAATAAGCATTATTGTGGACTTTAAATTAAATTAAAAGCGACCAATTTACGCAGGAACACAAATTTACCGTACATAATTTAAAATATCGCCCCAAAAGAACGTTTTTTTTTAATGTTTTGTTTTTATATTTTTATTTACGTAATCATATTTACATACCAAATATGATATATATATATTAAATACAATAAACCCGCAAATAATTTTCTAAGTTACCTTTAAAATTATGAACATTATTTTTTTCTTGGCCTATTATACTGCATAATTTAAAACAAACAAAAAAAATGATTTTCATTCGTACTAGATACTTACTAAACATTTAATTTAAAAAATATCATTTAGTTTGGATGGGTATTTTGGCCTCAAATCAAAAATTAAGTTATGTATGAAACAGGAAGTACAACCATTTCTCTTAAGTACCGAAACAGTGTACCATCAGCACAGGTGATAATAAGAATTAGTTTATACATCTACTTTACAATATGTTTTCGACCTTTCACTTCCTTTACATTTTTATTATCATTTTTGCGAGATAATGTTTGTTGTTGTTTATTGTACTTATTGATTATTATTGCTATGTAATCATTCATGTATGTAAGTTTTCGGCATATTGCCTGTTTTATGTAATAAAATAAAATAAAATAATGATGATGATGATATTGACAGGCAAAGACGAGCTCTCATCGTAAATGGGAACATGCTCAGCAGAAGATTTCGCCTTTGCAGTACCGCTTTGAAAATGACTCTGTTCCTTGCCTTTTGCGCAACGCTGTACACGTGCGAACTCTACAAAAAGAGCGGCATGGATAGACCTCGTTTCGAATACAATAACGCTTCCCGCATTATGTTTGGCCTCCCCAGATACTGCAGCGCTTCCAGTAAGTTCACGAAGGGGCGAGTTCCCGGTTTTGCAACCCTTATAAGATCCAGGGTGGCAGGAATGAGGGAAAGAATGAACAGCTCCGGGAATATCCTAATCAGTCCAGCCTCCAGCATCGACGCATACTGAAGAAATATATTGGCTTCTCACCGCTACTTAAAGACTTTACTTTCATGTGCTTATTTTTTTAATGTTTTATGTGTCATATCATTCACCCGTTCTTTTCATTTTATTTTTATTAACCCACATAAGTAAAATTTCTGCAAAATGTGTGTATAACGTATTATTATTAATATTACGTGAATCATAACGGATGATTACAAATACCAAATAAACAACTAACTTGTGTGGTATTTTACAAAGTTATTATTTAATTTCAGATATAATGTCAAACCGCAAAGTGATAGCTTTCTACCTAAATATAAGATAAAAAACTTCGGACTAACAGTTTGTCAGCGTTTGCCAAGCAAATTATGCATATATTTACATAGTTGACAATACGCCCCCTGAGAAGGCATTTTCGTTTAAAGTGAGGTCAATGGAGAGAATAATTCATTCTGACAACATCCGCAAAATTAAACAACGAGAAGAGTAATTACTGCAAGTAGAAATTTGCAATTCTAATATACGAGTATAATAATAATTGCATAAATATATTTGAAGTGGTTTGTCACGTCGCTACGGCTCTGAATTAATTTCCTAATTACTTTTTTTGTTAAAAAATTGATTTTGATTGAAGAAAACATTAAAGTGCTTTTTTGACAGCTGTTTCGGCGTTCAATGCCGTTTTCAAAAGGCAGTTTGAATTAATTTTAAATTACATATTTGTGTCGTAATTTAAACGATTTTAAACGATCGCAGCACCCCTAATATTTTTCTACTTTTAATAATTTTGATCGAGCAAATTAAAACATCTAAATTCAAAATTCAAAATGACTTTTCTAAAGCGTGCACAGAAACAAAAAGTATTTAATCTCGCTACCCATAAGGTACCCATTCATTCCCGTTCCTTTTCCCGTTGCCCTTGAGTAGGCAGGTAGTTAGGTACTGGAACTTGGTAGTATCGGAACAGGAACCACTTTAGCTAAGAGTGACCACACACGGAGACACCCGCCCGCCGCGGGTCCCGGGTAGGGGATCCTGTATCACACGGAGGCGGGGTACTTACCCACCTACTGCTCCGGTGGATGTAAGGTGAGCTATAAACGGCTATGCAATGATGCAGACGATGTGACGTAATAAACTGGAGTGGGTGGAATCTAATACTGTTTAATGATAATACGCGCAGCTCCTGATATTTGATGGCAACATAATAATATTTGGATGATAGCGACGCCTTTGTGGAAAATCACCTCAGGAGCACTGTTCATATGTTTTTTTTTTCATATGCTCTATCTATCACTAACTGTAGACAATTTATTATTAGTACTTATGGCTAACTAATTGCATTCACCGGTTCATCGATCTGTAATATAAAATTATATGTACAATGCATTTGACACATGAACGTGATGCCACGTTAAAATATAACGGTTATTAATCTTATGTACAAGCATATAATATTATACAGAACCGTAGTTACCTGGCAGGTCACCTGAGATAAACACTGTTAATTAGCGAAATGTATAAATATACGGTTCTGCAGGCAGAGGACATAATAACATGCTCCGGTAACGGCTAACGGCCCGAGCGGCGCGCGTTGACGAAATTAGTTTTTTCGTACATTTTAATAGATTTTCTGTGAAATACGAGTATATTCTTAATAAATAAATACTGGGTAACCTGAAAATTACTGCTTTTTGATCATGGAAAAACGAGCATCTTCAGACTGGCCATACTGAAGATGCCCATGAAGGTGAAACCGGTCGGATTGAAAATAAGCAAGTGGAAGAAAGTTGCAAAGTTTTTTAATTTAAAAAAAATGTATAACTCTACAATAAATACTGCATTGGAAAAAATATTTGTACAAAATTCTTGTCGTGATTTTTCACAAAAACGGCGCAAAAATCCAAATATTAGTATTGTTATATACATTGCACATTGGTCGATACCTTCATCTTTATTATATTTTTGTGCCAGTATATAAAATTTTTGAGAGGTTTTACGAAAATAAACGTAGAAGGATATGATTTAGTATTTAAAATCTCCACTGGCTCAAATGTCCTGAAAGAATCCAGTTCAAGCTCTGCTGGATGGTATTTAAGTCACTTAACGGAATGGCTCCGGCTTACTTATCAGAACTGTGTATTCCCGAAAATACCAACTCACGACAGTCCACCCTTAGGTCAACAGCGTCATCAGCTATCGGCAGGTTGAAGGAACCAAAGCGCACACCTAATACTAAGTTCGGTGATCGTGCTTTCGGAGTGTCAGGACCTAAAGCCTGGAATGAACTGCCGTATGACTTAAGAATTATCAAAGACTCAACAGAATTCAGAAGTAAACTTAAAACACATCTTTTCAGACAATCGTATCCATAAATTCACCTGTAAATTGCTTAGCTAGGCTGGCCGGTTAGTACTTACCTAAAGTCATTAAATAAAATAAAAATATAATTAAAAATTCACGCATCGGTGCGCAAATGCGTTCACAGCCCGCAACACTGTAAACATCCAAAGTGTAAAATAAAAAAATAAAAAATAAAAAATAAATAAATAAAAACGTTAATATTTATTAAAAGCTTCTTACGCCGAGTAAAGTAATTTTATAGATATTTTCGAGTCCTAAAATTCATGAATACTTATGAATACTTTGAATAATTTATGAATACTTTTCAGTCCTAAAAATTAATACCAATAATTCAATAAATACCAACTCTTCTTGTGCCACCGATCATCTAATAAATGTAACATCAATAGAAAAGGAGAAACAAATAACCATGTAAAGCTATCATCTCTATAATTAAATTTTTCTAAAACTGTGTTCATCTGAAGCGACCTGCCAGGTAAGTATGTTTTCTGTATCTGTCTGTACATAATTAGTTAAGAAATATTTGTACAGCGCCCTTGAGGTGATTTTTCACAAAAACGGCGCTATACAAGTCATCCAACTATTATTATTATTATTATGTCTAAAATCTTGAACTCTACCAAAACCTTGTTCAGGCTTTGACTTAGATGTTCTCTCAAGTGTATATTTTTGTCATATGTGTGTCATTACTTCATTCATGTATTATGAATGTGCTGTTCTTTTTCAGTAGCTCTCGTGTTATGTCATTTAGATCACATGATTGTATAAATATATTACACGCTGAAAAAAAAAAACAAAACTATCTTAAAACTCAACAATTAATAAACACATTGAAAACTTGGCTAGCTGAAAGAAGCTATTTGTATTATAAATAAGGAAAGAATATTTTATTTATGATTTATTGCTTTCGTTATTACTTATTTTTATAATATTTTTTTGTAGAATATTTTAGAGTAAGATTCTTGAGAAATATTTATGTTTTAAGTTTGTTACATATGTTTTTTTTTAATATTTTTATTTTATATAAGCAAATACATATTTTGTAACCTTGTCTGTAAATTTTTTCTTTTTTGGAAAATTAAATATAAATACAAAATTTAAAAAAAAAAATGTATTTGGACAATGGTCCGTTTATACAAAAAAATATATTTTGGCCAAGGTTAGTAATCAGAATTCTTTAAAAATTGCACGTGCTTATGACAGTTGTATATTTTTCGACAATTTTACAGTAAGAGAATGCGAAAAATAAATAATTCTTTCATACTCATTTGAGACAAGACAGAAGATTCTCGGGTTACGAATAACCCGACAGTATTTGAAAAACTCGTACTACCATCATACTGTGAGGAAATATTGCTTGTATCGTGATGTGTTGGTTATCCGACGCATTTGACAACTCTGCCACTAACCGGTCCACTAAGTCAGCCACTAACTACTGATCAGTTTATTTCTCTTGGGTTTATTAGGATATAATAACGGGATTGAAACGTAATTGATACGACTGCTAGCTTCATCATATCTTTCAGAAGTTTGACAACCTGTTGGAGTTGTAGCTTTAATTTAATTAGCAGGTGTGTTCTCTTTATTAAGATGTCGCCAGAATGGTAGGGCTTTTATAAAGCTGTCACTAGTAATAGTCAGATAATAAGTAACAACAGACTTAGAGTGTTTAATCATTAAATTCCGAAGCGCCTTATATATTACTCTAGAGCTTAATTAGGCTTACTGAGAGCTTTTTATTTGAAAACTTAATTTAATCTCTCGGGAGCATGAGAGAACTTTCAAAGCTAAACTTCGGCTCTCCTGACTGAGTTTGCATTGTCAACATTTACATACAGGCCCGGTTATATGCAGGTACAATTGGAACAGGTAGCTCTGAGCAGCACATTGCTGAGGCACCGTATTCGTGCTCTGCGTAAGCACTCGTTCACATGTACATTTTACAACGTATAGCACCCATAACCCATAAATTAACATTTTTTTAAATTTTGAACATTCATATTTTTTTCTACCGCACAATGAAAAAATCCTACATTATATGACATTTATATCGTTAGTAAAACTGTACTAATTAATATAGGTACCATCATAAGGCACTATATTTTACTACACTATCACAAATGCGACTTCCCTTGAATGCGCATTGCGCACACGTGTACAATTTTGTATAGAATACTCTCAACATTTGAATTATGATATTTGAGTCATGTTTCATAATTAGTTCAAGCTTTTAACACGTTATAGTAGGACGGTGCTGCGATTTGTAGCTGGAACTTCGCGCGTATTTTTGAAAGTGTAGATTGATTTCTTACAATAATTTTATAAATTTATTATTATCTATATTTCACATAAGTAAGGCGGGGTAGGCAGTGCTTATGTGCCTATATGGAATGCACGCCTTTGTCCATGACTGAATAGGCGGCGGCATTCGCGAGTGCCTCGGCTCCTTGCGAGCATATTGCGTGAATAGAACAGTACTATAATAAACTCCATGTATTGTTTTTTTAGAAATTTTATGTAAATTTTAATAGTGTTATTATTGAGTTCTGCGAGTATTTTTAGTTTTTATTATTGTGAGTGTTTCGGCGTTCAAGGCCATTTTAATTAAAATGTGACCACGCCGACTGTAACGCTACCTATATCGGGCAGACGGGAAGGGCTTTCTCAACAAGATTCAAAGAACATATACGATGTTATAATAATAAAAGCACTTTTTCAAAATTCGCAGAACATCCCTTAGTGAATAATCACGTCTCGCTTGACAACAACGAGCATAAAGCCTTACATATTAAAAGAAAAGGTCTTAGGCCACTCTCTGACGACTCGGCGGGGAATCGACATAAACCTCATGCGTGATACCTAATTAATGGTTAAGATTTGATTTACATTAAATTTCAAAACGAATAAATGGAGGTCTACGAATTAAACACAAAAACAATTAATCCATGTATTGTAGCAATTACTATCACAGTCTGCAAAACGTCGCTACTGGCAAAAGTTATATAGTTCATTCGCATTGTAAATAGAAAACGTTACAATTTGCTTCGACTTCAAAGGAGGCCAACATTCATGCTGCTCCATGCGTAATAGGTCCAGAGTACCAGGGGGCCGATTCCCGTCCTTTTTAAGGAAGATTACTTATCCTTTTCCTTAGGCTTAAATACATTTGGCTTAGATGCGGTTCCGATTCTCTCGGATGACAGCTGTCAGATGTCATTCAGCGAATGACATTCATTAAAAAATATCAGTATTTTCGTAGTTTTAACAATAGAAAAACTCGAGATTTAGTAAGTTACCATGTTACCAACTACATTATAATCAATTTTAAACATTAATAGGCTTTACAATTATAAATATAAATACAAATTCAGGCGGCAAATGTCAATTTTAGAAATAGTGACACAATAAACAGGACATTACTATCTAGTGAAGTAGACACCATTTTTACAAAACGTAATTCTTCGTTATAAGGTGTATTTATGCAATTTAAAAATAAAATAAAAATGGATTAATATTTATTATAATATAATGCAATTATTTTAAATAGTTTTGGTTCAAAACAATCTTAATAATATGCTTAGGATTATTTTACTATGTCACTCCGGAATTCCACAGTCAAGCAAGAAGTCTTTAAGCCTAAGGAAAGGGATAAGGAATCTTCCTTAAAAAGAACCAGAATAGCGCTCCTGGGGCGCTATTCCCGTTTTTTTTTTGGAAGATTCCTTAACTTTTTCCTTAGGGTTAAAGCCTTCTTACCTAACTGCGGTTCCGGTTCTATCGGATGACAGCTGTCAGTTGGATTCAGCGAACGACATTCATCATAAATGTCAATATTTACGATGTTTTAACAAGAGAAAATCTCAATATTGGAGATGTTTTAACAAGAGAAAAACTCAATATTAAATATGTTACCAATTATGTTATTATTTACTTTAAACATAATTAGCTAGTAAACATTATTAAAAATTATATAGATGTTGACATTTTTGACAATTAACCCCAGGCATTGATTCAAATGTCACTTTTAGAACTATAGACAAAAAAGGTCATTACTATCTAATGAGGTAGGTACCTTTTTATAAAACGTTATTCATCGTTAAAAGGCTTATTTATGACATTTAAAAATATAGTAAAAATGTATTAAAATGAATTATAATATAATGTAATTGTTTTTAAAAGTTTTAGTTCCAAATCTTATGTCACTTGAAGATATTTCATCAATTTGTGTTTTCAAACAATCTCTTGACAATCTATTTAGGATCTTTTTACTATGTCTCACCGGAATTCCGCAGTTAATCAAGAAGTCTTTAACCCTAAGGAAAAACGTAAGGAATCTTCCTTAAAAAGAACGGGAATTGCGCCCCAGGTCTATTTACATAAAGTGTTTAATACATTAAAATAAATATTATATACTCTTTCTAAAATCGGACTCTTGCGGTAAAAGCACAAAGAGACGAAATAACGCTGGGAGAACAGAGTGGTGTAAGTCTTGATTTGTAAATAAAAAGCATAGCTCCCGAACCTCCGATTTGCATAAACATGGCGACCGCGGCTCATATTCTGGATATATTCTGAATATATTCGTGATTCATGAGAGAAGGGAGTGGAGAGAAAGCTTGCGGCTGCCGGGAAAGGACATTTTTGATGCGGCTTTTGTTCGGAGCTTTTAGCGCAGTGATTTATTAAAATGTGTCACTTTTGTTGTGAGATTTCCTCCGGCATTATTTAGTGATCAAAAATTATTCAAGAAAAACATTACCTACTGTTTATGATATGTTAAATTACTTTTTTATGATGATCTAAAGACAGTACTCTTAATATCTGATTTTTTTCTTATAATTTTATCAAAAAAATCGTGTTTTTATTATAATGTTATCAAATACGATTCGCATTTCTATTTTTGTAATTTGAAAACATTAAAGAGTGTGCACGGAGCCAGTGGAACTAAGGCATTCATGATATTTTTGGAACATATTACAATGCTGATGGAAGTGAAGGTTGGGAAGGAGAATAGGAGATACCTGGCTATTCAGATCTGGTAATATTATAATAAATATTGGATTACTTCCATAGCCCGTTTTTATGGGAAAATCACCTCAAGGTAATTTTTACAACTAATTTACTTAACCTATTACATAAACTTGTAAATAATACCTTACAACTAAAACGTATAGCTAGCAACTAACTGCTTAGACTTATAACTAGTGACTGACAACTATGACTTATAACTAGTGACTAACAACTATGACGTATAGCTAGCGATATACAACTAAGACTTATAACTGGTGACATAAAACTAATACATATTTATGACCAATTGGATCAATTCACAATACTGCTATATGTTTTACAACTATGGCTTAAAACTAGAGACTTATAACTAACCTACACATTTACATTCTCAAATACGTGCTATGTTTATTGCCCGTACTGTCAGTGGTAACCATCTAATTTTAATCACAGTGGATTAGAGCGTAAGGTTCCGGATAGACCATGAGGTCCTGGGTTAGAGTCCCAGCTGCTACCGTTACTTTTTCCTTTTCTGTGTCTTTTCGGTATCATTTTGAGAGTTGTTAAAATTATCTTCAATGAATTAAAAATATAATACAATGAAGTTTATAAGCTTCAATAAGTCATCCCATAATTGAATAGTAACCATTTAAACTGTTTTTAAACTGTTTTTTTAATTATTTTTAAATATACGGTACGGTATTTAAACCCACAATCCCTGGATCCAAAGCCGAAAAACTTTCCACTCTATTAAGGAGATCGTCCATCAATGGAATATAATTTGATGATTACTACGATTTTTTTTTAATATGTGGACTAATGATTCTAGTCTCTGAAAAGAGGTTTGAACGAACAAGGTCAATGATTAACGGCGCAGTTAGTAAACCATCAGATCTTCTCCTTGCATTCATCTGATACAAGCCCTGAATCATTTTTTCTTTCCGAAAGCGGCCAGTTCGAGGAACATTAATATGAGCCATGGGATAAAAATAAACCGTCTAAGGTTCGGTCTTTGTCTTTAATTAGTACGCGGCCCATAAATCACGATTCGGAATGGAATCCACTGTAGGGCACGAAGCCGATACAATGGACCACGCAATGGAACCCACAGTTATATTTCGAATGCTTAGTCAGAGAAAGCTCGCTTAGATCATCCACAAAGTCCATAGGTTTAGTCCATAAATAACTTTGAAGAATAACTCGTGTAAGGTTGACATGGCGCCTTATTTTCTAATGGTGGCGACATTTTATTTTTATGGCATATTGGTTCTTCAGCGTTAAATATTCAACGAAAGGAAAACGGGTTAAAAAAGTTATAAATATTTGAGCAGTGCGCGGCAGCGGGGTCGGATTTATCGATAAGCCGAAGAAGCTACAGCTTAGGACACCGCTTTTCAAAGGGTCTCAAGGCGTGGCACTTTAATAAATTGTCCACAGATTAATATAATTATTTAACATCGTTGGGTTTGAGTTCCGGTCCTGTGATTTTACCTGAAACTATAAATATCAAAATTTTTCGGAAAAGTAGCTTCCCTCATCGGGGTACACAGTATATTAAAAAATAATGACAGGTATAGACAAATAATAAACATACACAAATAGTAATGGAATAGAATAATGGAATAAATTACCAACATAAACAAAAATTAACAATAAGTAAAGAAAGTATAATTGAAGTTGGTAAATAAAGTGGAGAAAAATATTGTTTTTTTTTTTAAATAGTGATACTTCAAATTTGTTAAACAAAAAAAAATCACAAATACAATTGATCTTTCTATGTTTTCTATTTGTATATACTTGTTATTATTTTTTATTATACTTTGTATCTTGATGAGGGAAGCTTCGTTTCCGAAACACATTGATGTTTGTACGTTAAACAGCGGTGTAAACAAATCTTCCATTGACTTTGCATTCTTTTAGAATATAATATATTTCGTTTCTAGCATACTCCTTATATTATTACAGCTTCGAAGACCTTCAAACGGGAATTTGTTATACTGTCTTTGTCTCTGTCTTGCTGTGGGATGAGCGTAGAAAATTATGGATGAGTTTGAAAAATACTAATCAATAAAGAACAACACATTCGGATTGGGTTGGCTAAACTATATTCGACAGTCATAAAATTAATGTTTTCAGGTGCGAAAAATGGTAAAAAGAAGAATGGTATTGTCTTTGGTATAGAATAAAGTTTTTTTTAATTAACCAGATTAAAGTGTCTGTGATAAAAGGCGAGTACATCTTCCTTTCTTCGTAGATAACAACCAATTCGTTACAATGACAAACCGGTCTCTTAATTTTAATCCTTGTCCAAGAATTATTGCATTTACTTCAGGACTCAAGATAATGCCCTGTGGAATGCCGTTAACGTGTAATATTTCTACAAAGGTATCGAATATTCAATAGTCGATACTTAAACACATGCCCTACTATTATTTATCCGTTACCAATTCAATAGTAGGTAATGTTAGTCAACCACCCACGCTTTTCAATTTCAATGGCAGAGTTGTGAAACTGAATTTATTATCTACCCAATATCAAAATGCATGCAAGTAACGGGAAAGGCGCGTGGTATTGGAGTAATGCATCAAGGTATTCCCGTGTGGGAGGTTGTCGTTTCATTAACGACCGCATGTGCTATGCTAATCGAACCAAACAAATCAATAAACTGTATTATGGTAATATCAAGCGAAACCAAAAAATTATATATAACTAGTTGAGGTGTACCCGGCCTCGCTCGGGATTATTTATTTTTTTGGAATACAGTTATGAAGTTGTGAATTCTTACTTATCGTTTCGGCGCCATAATTGATTTGACAGCAAAAGTAATGCCTTGTGATGACTATTACTATATCTAAACAAAGAAACAATTTGAAAAATTTATTTCATTCCAAACATTTATTTTTTCAAAATGTATCTAGATAATAAAGTTCTTAAGAAGGAACCCACTTGTGTTTTCAATTTTGAAAATTTTCTAATCAAACAAACCTTCTTCTTTTGAATATGTAACCTATGGCTAACCAGAGTGATATATCTATGGACTAACCTAAATAGAATATGGCGGATTCAATGTTTTTCATACTAATTTTAAAACGTTATAGCAACAGTTTTACACATTGGATTTCATTCAAACTACTCTCTAAACCTTCCCGGCACTAATAATAACACACTGTGCTATTTTCAGTGAAATATCAAGTATTTTTCGAGAAAATCGAGGACACACAGAGAAACTTTCATTTTTATATATAGAAGAAAAGAAAAGCTTGTCGTAATCAAGGGGAAACTGCTGCAGATGATAGTGATCCATCCATTCTTGATAAAACATCTGTAAATTGAATGCAAGACCAATCTTATCAGACTTAAAAATAAAAAGGCAATTTAACTCCCAACAAATCTCTTCAGTCGTATTATGTTAAAACCCTTTCTTACCCAATTTAATTTCTCTAGATAAATAAAATATTTAACACTAGATTGTGTGTAGTGGAATTATTTGCAAATTTTCGGTATATTTAATTTTTGTTTTCACTTTTTTTGGGAAATATTCAACGTCATTTTAAAATGACTGTGGCTCTGATTAGTAAATAATTAATTAGTATGTAAACAAATGAAACATTTTTGTAACCTTATAACCTTTTTTTATTTACATATACATTGAGAAATTTTGGGACGATAAAAACATATATAATATATACTGTTTGTTTAGAATTGTAATATGTAAGAATGTACATTATTCTTTAAATAAAAATAATAAAAGAAATGAAAAAACAATAAATACATTGTGTGTTTTACGGTAGTAGAGAAGTCGAATCACAGAATTCCAAAAGGAGCGAACATCGGTTTTTGTTTATGATATAAAGTGTGTACGCAGCGCATCCAACCCAACGAAAAAAATAGTATTTTCCAGGGAAAGATCACTAAATCATTTTTAAAAATCCGCAAATGAATAGGGTTGGTACTTACTTTGTAAATAATTCTCGTTCGTGTATTTTTTAAATTACTCTCTGTGAGAAAGGGCAATGCCATATAAATTATTACGGTTATCTCATGTTTAACTTATTATCTAAATCCTGAAGTCCGCTATATATATATTTTAATATTATTATGCAAATTTGGATCGTATGCATTCTTTAAATGTCTACATTCTTGACGGTTTTTTTTTCAAACATAATAATAATAATGTTTTATTATTTCATTTTTTTTATAACAAATTATATATCGCATTTTTATCAAAAGTTTTGTATACAGTGCCAGGACACATTTCTCCCTCTTCCTGTGTCAACTGTGGTTAGAGGTTCATAAATGTGGAGATAAGCTTCTCTACCCAGTGAGCTGGCTCCCTATTGCTACTGTGTTTTATGTGCTAGTGGCACATGCTGATGGCAATCTTATATTTAAGCCCGCTCACTAAGGTAATGGAGGGTATAAGATGGAATTTGGGCGTGAATGGAGACGTGGGGGGTATATAACAAAATAAATAAAATTATATTCTCACTGGGATTTCCTGTGCTGAGGATTTCATTTATAACATTATATTAAATTGATGTGATTGATGAAAAAATAAATAATTGTAAGGTGAGGTTTATTAAGTGCAGTTGAGTGGTTTCGGTATTAGTCTGTATTTGGTGTTAATATATTTTCTATTTCAGATCTCTCTATGTAACGTATCCAGTGTTTTATTCGAATTTTAAATGTATTATTTTTGCGAGTTTTAAAGTATAGTGAGATTTTGTAGCATATATACATAGAGTTTAGTGCCATAGTACATGAAGTTTTTTTGTCCAAATGTTGTGTTTGTGGTTCATTATTGTATGCGTTTTTGACTCAGAGATATCTTATCGGTATTTCTGTTTTTTTGTATTTACGAACATAAAGTAGTATTTTTATCGTATGGTATACTTATCATTATTATTATTATTATTATTATTATTATTATAGTACAGTATATGGAACAAGTAAATAACCATTTTCTTTATTTTTAATAAAGCTTGGTTTATTTCTTGTAAAAAAATATTTTTTATTTTAATTTAATTTCTGCTACTGTTTTGAGTAATTATTTAGCTTGTCAAAGCGTCCTTGTGGAGATATTTCACAAAAATATTATTATTATGGTTAAAAGACAGGGAAGGAGAATTTTAGCCTTTTGTGGTCGGAACGTCTTTCGATATTCGATAGTGTATGGAGACATTAAGTCAAGATAGATGACTTGACCCGACACTCAGAGCGCGTGCATTAAAAAATATGTCCAAAGTGTAATAAATACAGGGATATTCCAAATGAAGGACTCAATTTCATACCGCTATATTTTCAGAATTATATGTTAAATGTGAATGATCTACATAGCCATTGAAAGAGGAGGTCCGAATGTTTCGAATAGCTAGATCGCTCATAGTTGCACAAACGACCACCATTTCCCACAAGTTTCCATTTCCCACAAGTGAGTAAAATGGCTACTATGCAGCACAAGGTTTTCTGGGTTCGAGAGTTCTGTAAAACTGAAGTGCAACTTTCGTCTCCATTTTAACTCTGATCCAAGAGCATTTTTCGTTGGAATCACCAATGTAAGCAAACTGGATGCCTCTGTAAAGGAAAAAGTCCAGGCCGACCCTCGCGAAATTGCAGAGTAAACAGTGCCTGCTGAAAGATTGGAAATAAAGAATGTACTCGTAGAAGGGCAGACTTATCGTCGCTTTCGTAGGTGCACAATAATGCACCAGTTTATGGTCGAATAAAAACTATAGACAGAATAAGACAGAATTCACAATTAATTTCAGAGAATCAGAGAAAAAATAATGTCAATAGTGTTGGCTAAACAAAACGTAAGTAGGATCTTTTTTGTAGCTCATAACTGTTTGAATGAGTGGGAAACTACCACAGTAAAGCGCTTAAAACTCGTAAATCAACAACTTACTAAGTCACATTGAAACTAGTATGAGAATATTCACAACAAATTCACTACATACGATTTTATAACACTGATTAATATCTTTAGTCTTTATTTATCTTTGTGGCAACACTGGCAACGTCTAAAATATGTCCGGGAAACCAGATCTCCATATTTTAGGCGGTTTTCCAGCGTGTAGAAATGATTTAATACCATTTTAAGTGTAAAGCTACACAGTACCTACACACGCCCCCGGCCGACTCTATAACCGCACATTCATAGCATTAGATCCATTCTTAAGATATTATAAATCATCTCAAATTACCGGCGTACATTTTTAATACGTTAACAGGCTCAGAATATTACACCTCTTCATGGTCATGGGCGCCTGGTAGACATATATCATAATGCAGAGCGAGAATCGTTTATACTAATAATCAAATTAAATGTTCGTGATCCACATAGATAAATATCAAGTTCTCTAGATATGTTTCGTGTTCCCTAAATAGATACAAGTTCCCCACACGTGTGTAATAATTTTGTGTTCCTCTTTCTCCATGTAATTTAAATTGTACGTACCCAAACTGTATTGCACTGAACAAACGACGATTGCTGGAACAGAAAATCAACCGGTAAGTTATTTTGAATTAATTAGAATACGAAATATGTAAAAACCTAATCTGACTTATTTGGAATATTATTAAGAAACATTGGAAAAAGATTGAGTGTTTCAAAATTTTGATTAATTTCACATACTTACCTAGTGTAAACTTTTGATCAGAAAAAAAAAATACTTGACATATTTTATCGTATTGTAAAATGTGTGTGTACAGTGTCAGGGAACATTTCTCCCTCTTCCTGTGTCAATTGTGGTTAGAGGTGCATAAATGTGGAGATAATCTTCTCTACCCAGTGAGCCGGATGCCTATTGCTACTGTAGGGCTATTATTTATTTTTATTTCAAATAATTGTAAACTGTGTTTTATGTGCTAGCGGCACTTGCTGATAGCAGTCTTATAATTGTTTCGACGGATTATTAAATAAAACAAATCATTTGTTTTGTACCACTGATTTAATTTAAAACTATCGCCAACCGGTTTAGCTTATACCAAGCTCTGTCGGGGTAAAATTGAAAACTAAACAAAAATATTAAGAAATAATACAAAACATAGTGAGAGGAAGACACAATATAAAATGAAACAGTAGAAGAGTGAGACAGAGATATGCTTACTTGTAATAGAAAGGGACAATACATATTTAAAAAAAAGTGACAGAACGTCAAAGAAGGGAGGGATAATAAAAATGAACGTAACTTGTCATATATTTTCGAAACTCAAAATTTACCACTTTCTCTTAATCCCTCCCTCATTTGACGTTCTGTCTCCTTTTTTATATGTTGTTCACTACATAAACATATATCTGCCTCACTGTTATATTATTTCATTTTATATTCTTTCTCCCTCTTATTCTGTTTTGTATTATGTCTCATCTATAATAATATATGCTCACTCTGTGTGTTTGTTTAGTTTTAATTTAGTTTTACCCGGACGATGCTTGTAATAAGCGAAACCGGCTGGTAATAGATTTAAAATAAATTAGATGTTCAAAAGTGTTTGTTAATAAAAATAAGTAAAAACAGTGAGGGAAAATGATTTCAAAAATCAAATCAAAACCTGACTCAAAGAAATCAAAGAAGAGGAGTTATCCAACATCTTGAAAAGAACTTCGTAGGAACTTAAAAACAATCAGTTTTTAAATAAAACCTAGTCCTCCTCAGCACAGTAACCCCTAATGAGTAGGACTAAGAAAAACACTACAAATTGTCTTATTAGCTTTGTAAAAATTTATTAACTAAACGGAAAAAAAATGTATTGAAATTAAATTAACAAAAAAAAAATCAAATACTTGTTAGAAATTGCTTATTTTTAAACCAAAGCATTTAGTAGAATATTTAAATATTATTTTAGTTTTTGACTACCGTAAAAGATTATGTTTGTAGATGCCTAACGCTATTTTTGACAGTCATAATATAAAAATAAATGATAAAGCACTAGTGACCCCGAATGTTCTTTGATATTTTTTTCATGGATGAGGAATGTTAATCGCGTTCTAAAAGTATTGGACTTCTGAATATAAAAATAGATAATAGAATCTGATCGTAAAGGCGCCCTCGGCAGTATGGAAAACATTAAGAAATGCACAATCCGTAAGATAAATGCAGCTGCAGCGTTATGAGCTATATTTTTGAAGAGTGCATTACCGGCTTCGTGTATACTATAATATAATGAACTGCAGCGAGTTTTATGCTGACTGGCTTTCAAGTAGTAACTTATAACCATTTTTGTGAAACAATTACTTATTTATAAAATTAATAAGAAGTAAATTGTTTACACCACGTTTGTTTGCTCGTAAATACTCCAATTTCTATAATTAATATTTAATATTTTTTTTATATTGAACAACAATTACATAAAAGTCACTTAATTAAGTTCATATTTCGCAAAAACTGAATTTAAAAAAAAACACATATTTAAAATACAAAAAAAATATAAAAATAAAAATTATCATACTAATCCAAAAACAGAATACGCACATGACGTCAGATGTTCCAAATGCATGTACCAACATAACATTTTCATGAAATGATTTTTTACTCACTTTTAATTCACGATTTATAAATTCTACGTATAATTATATATATATATATATATATATTAATATTAACCGGCATTTGCTGATCTATATGAATATATATTTTGGAAGCCATTATATTTTTCACTGGAGTTCCTTCGTCTCCACGGCGATTAACATAGGACTCTAGGACAATAATACTGTAAGTTGTACTATGACGTAACAATGTTTATCGGCCGCCGGCGACATTCTCCTAAAATATCAGCATTTTGATTGCATTATTCGGTATTTTCCCTAAATTCAAAATGTTCTGTCCTCATCTTGCTCTAATTAATATTATACATTTGTAAATGACTTGAAATTTCGTTGTAGGAGACAATCTCATTTACGGAATAATAATAAAATTGTTGTTATTAATTACAACAAATTTAAAAACTTGTTTGTTTACCCATACTGTATAATAATTATAGTTAATATACGACAATCACTGAATTTATTATAATAACGTGATTATATAACAAAATATATAAGAACGTGAAGTGAAACATTAATTAATTTAAAAATCTTATTTTCTTAGCTTCCGAGGGGAATTTCTTAAGCTCTCCCAAAGCACACAGCAATTTATTTTCAATCTAAACAAGAAAGACATAAATCTCACTTTTCCATATACTCGTATATATATATTTTTTCCCATAAATCAAAAAAATATATAATTATAGTAATATTCGAATGATTTATTAAACGCGCTATATTTTTTTTGAAAAATCACCTCAAGAGCGCTGTTCAACAGTTTTTTTTCCAATACTCTATCTTATCACTAACTATAGACAATCCATTATTACTACTTATGGATTAACAAATTGCATTCACCAGTTCATCGACCTGCAATACCAAACTGTATGTACAATGTATTTGACCAATGAACGTGATGCCGCGTTAAAATATACAGGTTATTAATTTTATCTACAGGCAAATCATAGTATATAGAACAATACTTACCTGGCAGGTCAATTGAGATAAAAACTGTTTGTAAACAAAATTTGTAAACGGTTCTGCACGCAGAGGACGTAATTTTATGTATTCGAGTTTTGACTGAATTTCAGACGTTTGCTGATATTTATGTGATCGTTTATAAATCAGTACAGAATGAAAGAAGATGAAATTAATTTTAGCGATTTTCAACAAGTGAGTGAGCAATACGATAAATTTATTAATTACTAGCTGATGTGTACCCCGCCATGCTCCGGATTTTTTTTTATTTATTTGGGAATAAAGTTATGAAGTTGTGAATTCTTTTTTGTCGTTTGGGTGCCATAATTGATTTGACAGCGAAAATATCCAAATAAAAAAAGTTCTTAAGTAGGTACCTACTTTTGTTTTCCATTTTTTAAATATTCTACTCAAACAATTCTTCTTTTCAATATGTAATCTGTGGCTAACCAGAGTGGTTATGGGCTAACCTCAATACAACATGGCGGGTTCAATGTTTCTCCTACTAATTTTAAAACGTTATAGCAACAGTTTTACCTATTGAATTTCATTCAAACTCATCCTCTCTAAACCTTCCCGGCACTAATAATAGCACACTGTGCTATTTTCAGAGAAACCGTTCAAATAATTTTTGAGAAAATCGAAGACACAGAAAAACGTTCATTTTCATATATAGAGATAACGATAATAGGTACCAAAAATGTTGTAAAAATAATTTTGTTTTTACTTAATAATATTTTTTTGCTTGATTAAATTCAACGACCATAATATAATATCCCCTGAAGGTTTCGCAAATTGATTGGCTTCAAGTGACAGATTTGCTTCGAGGCTTTATGTCGTGGCGAATGGAAATTCACGAGTTAACTATTCGGGGAAATGTCATTATTATTAATCTGCTTGTAGCAGTAATGTCATTACAATCAATGTCAATACTTTATGTAATTGGTATAGAATACTGAAGATGGGTCCCCTCACATAGTAAACAATCACATAAAATGGGGTCTGACTTCGACACACAAACGTTTCACTTTGCCTGCTTTCGAAAAGTTACACCATTTCCTTTTTTTTAAATACGCGAATACCGCACAAGAGTCCTACTCCCGACTAGTGGTCTTTCACCATGGCTATACTTGAAGTATTTACCAATCCAAATAACTTTTTGCAGATGTATTTTCAAACTGAAATCTCATCTTTCCCTTCCAAAATAAGTACATTGAATGATCGATGTACGGTGTACTAAAAGGAACAGATCGACTTTGAAAAGGTACTATTTATGAATACTCGTATATTTACAGAACATACTCGTATGCAGGTACGTACTTATTAGAAAAATAAAAAAGTGTTGATGAAAAGACATCTACAGATTAGTAAATTTGAAACTTCACCGTTAGAGTAAAATAAAAGTTTTTTATTACGTTTTTCTTCGATTAAAATGATGACCCTAATACACGATTCGATTGATTGTCAGTTTTCACAGACAATGGACGATTATTTAGATTTCTTAGATATGTGATTACATTTAAGATAAAAAAAAGGTGGACATGTTACATCTCGCGTATTTATTTTTTTTTCTAACGGCCGCTTTCAACGCTTACAACTAAGAATGTGAATCA
>JAHDVE020011125.1:0-98579 GCA_022606495.2 Halesus radiatus
TACTGTTTGAGGATTATTGTTTTTTGAAACCTTGATCATTTTCATAACTAGATAGAATTTACAGATAAATCACTTATGTTTAGGGTAATTTTTGAGTGATGGCCCTTATTAAAGATCTAGAGGTGTATTCACTACTTTAGTCTCTGATTCGAATTGTATTTAGACTGGTCGAGAGCATTCACAATCCCGAAACAGCTGTGACGCGTACCTAGCAAAATTTTCCAAAGGAGCGCATCGTTCCATAGTGGATGATACTCCCAGTATCGTCTTGAAAATCACCTAATATTGAAAAATTGCTCGAAATGCATTTAGGCGCTTATGTTTGGTGTCTAAATCTGAATAAGTTGATAATAGGTATTTCCCACCCTTCCTCTACCATTTCTCCTACTCCTTCGCCTCCCTCATCCTTACAGCAATCGCAAAATGGGGATGACATTGGTCCACTGACTCGGACAGATACACAGCTTAAACTTGTTCGCTACCCCATAAAATATGATTAAACCATATTTTGTTGATGGACACTGCTTTTAGGGTACCTTGTTTTGTATGAATACGTATCCATCTCATTTTTTTCGCAGATAATATAATCTTGCCCCATTTTAGGAGAAAGGGGGTTAATAACTCTCTTAGCCACTTCCGGTGGACATTGAGATCTGAGTAGCCCACTTGAAGTCTCGGACAAAATTTCAATTAATTTGTAAAGTCTATAAGTGTAATCTTATTGACGCAACATGCTACATAGATGCATTATTTTTAAAGAAATTAATAAAATAACTTACTCAGATTAATATATTATAATCGATCTTCGGGCAAAACTCACCTGAAACAAAGGAGAAATATACATCAATTAGTGAATTGGAAGAAGCACAGGCTCGATTAATTACTGTGACCTTTAGGAAAATAATTTTAATGTCAATAATTATTCTTCATTGGTACTGAGAGACAACAGTAAATTACGAAGAAAGTAAATAATCTCCTAATAATTCAAAACATGTTTAGGTATACAAAGATATTATTTATTGTTTTCAAATTAAATAAATAAAAAATTTACTTTTATTATTTTATTGGAGTTTAAAAACCCCAATGTAATATTTAATCATTGAAGAAGATAATATTAACATAACCTAAATGAAACATGAAACCGAAAAAAACAACAGAAAATAAAACGATATCAGTCGCATATGCGATTAAAAAATAGAGGATGATATTGACAAAGTCTTGAACTTCAAATATGATATCGATGAAGACGACATAAATTGATCTGGTCTCATTAGCTATGTTGGTAAAGCGGTTGTCCCGGAAAGACAGAGGTCCTGTGTTCGAGTCCCAGATGCGACTGATATCTTTTTATTTTCTGTTGTTTTTTTTCGAATTATTTTTCATAATGCGTTTTAAAATATTAATATTTGGATCACCCCAAGAGTGATTTTCAAATATTGGTACAATCAAATAAAAAGTACAATATAATATTTCATAATTGTTCGTGTTAAGCTGCTTACAAAAGCTTGTCAACATGAGCAGAAGTACAATGAAAAATAACTTTATAACACAGGCATAGCAAAAATAATACGATAGTCAGAAAAACAATTTAATTAAATTAATGGAGTAACCAAATAAAATTACAAATAAGGGTGAGTCGAGAATTATACAAGTTTCACGAAAGAAAAAAAAACACAAGTAAAACAATAAAATTCAACGCTCAATTACAAGATTCCTTTCCGAAAAGTAATTTATTTTGTCACCTACCAACAAATTACGAAGCGTAATCACAAAAAAGCTTATTTGACATATATTCAGGAACGAACAAAAGTTCATATAACATTTACTCCAAATGTCTACAATCTACATAATGACCGGTCAGTGGCTGAGTTGGCATCGCGTTTGGGTCTCACCCAGGCGTCGTGAGTTCGATTCCTCGGCTGGCTAAGTCCTCCATTTACGATACAAGCAACATCTTCCGCTTACTGTGATGGTAGTAGGAGATTTTCAAATATTGTCAGGTTATTCGTAACCAGGGAATATTTGTTTTTCTTTTTAAAAGAGAAAAGGGGAATTTGGCTTCGGGGATATCTGATAATAATCGAATATGTGGAAGAGCGAAATTAAAGCGGTCGTTTTCTTGGGAAATAAAGCTAGTTTTCTGGGGACTTATTAAAATTGGTACTAATGGATGGGCAAAATGACCTGGCCAGGCCACTTTGATTTTCAAAGGTGATTTTTATTTTTCGATTATCTTTTCGACAAGCGGTTTCAATACACTATCGCCGAGCTGCGTCAAATGGTGCTAATACCGATGAGTTTACGTTTAGTTGATAGAAAAATGAAAAAAAAATCAAGGACTGTGCCACATGCCCTAGACAGGCCGCATCGCATTTTCCATGAGATAAATAACCCAGGAAATGGTGAATATAAAAGTGCGTGAGACGAACTCCAAATCAACGGAGGTAACGCCGGAATGGAATGCCGCTTACCCTCAAAATAAACCAAAAGAATGGCATCCAACCGACGAGATGGAAATATATGCCTGGATTGGTTTGCTGTTATTCTCCTGAACTCTCCATTGTAATAATATGGCAGCGAAGGATATGTGTGCATCTCACCACCTTGATATTTACAATGGTACAATGCCATTGAAACGGTTCATACACAGTATTTGCAATCCTGCCTTTATCTAAAACTAGTTTGATTTCGACTAGTTTCTTATATGGCCCAGTGGGGCCACGTTGCCCATCCAAAGGGGTAAAAGTATTTATCCCATCGGAGGGTTAAGGAAGAAGAAAATAAATTAAAGTGAACATAAATATAGAGAGACAAACACCTTCAACTACAATCACGTGAAGGAAAAATATTTCAGTTAAAAAGTAACATAACAAAATGAGATGTTTTTCTGACATAAGTACAAAAATATGTATGTAGAGATAAACCGTTGTGAAGTAAATAACTACACGGGTAGGTTTACAGGTAAACAACATTTACCATGAAGCATTACAACCCTCTACAAACTTACACCGTACCGTCAGGTGAGGGCATCGGACATAACTCTTATCAAATATATTACCAATGTTTCTTGAAATGTACGTTCGATATGCATGCACGTAGAAACGGCATTTATTTACCCTTGCAAAATTTGTTGTTTGAGGTTCCGGGCTACATAAAGAAACGAGATAGGGAAAATTTATAAAGGCGCCACGTGGGTTATGCGCTTTGACTGCACTGAGCAAAATCTCTTTAAAGCCTTTGAATCTATTTGCTGAACGGCTATCCCTACTAAGAGAAAGCCATGACCTCACTGAAAACGACAAAACAGAAGAACGACTGAACATTTTGCACAGTGTTCTTGAAGTGTCCTTTTTGATAGCTTGGGGAAGCTTTACTTGGCGTTCGAGTGGTTTTAGTTTCATTGTAGTTTGGTCTTTGGACAAAGCTTAATAGTAACGAACAGGCTTGCCGACGTTTGCTTTTTCAACGGGCAGTGAGCAGGGAAACTAAATCCAGTCTGCCGCCTCTTACCAGACCTGACGGTTCACTAGCAAACACTGCTACCGAAAAGGCCAACCTTTTAGGGAAAATGTTTGCAGAAAACTCGGCCCTCGACGATCGGGGTGCAATCCCGCCGTCGGTTCCTCACTGCGGCTTCTATATGAAAAAGCTGAGGATACGGCATCGGGATGTACTCCCTGTCTTACGGGGCTCGATGTTAATAAAGCTAGTGGGCCTGACGGAATACCTGCCCTGGTATTGCAGAGGTGTGCTGCAGAAATCGCTCCAGTTTTAACAAAGCTCTTTAAAATGTCTCTGGTTGGAAAAAAGCGGTCATTCATCCTATACCTAAGAAAGGTGACCGCTCCAACCCGGCCAACTACCGCCCCATAGCGATCACTTCAGTTCTGTCCAAGGTGATGGAACGTGTGATCAACGACAAACTGCTTACATACCTCGAGAAGAACAAAATCATTAATGACCGCCAGTACGGATTCCGCTCGTGCGGTGATCTTCTCGCGTATGTGACGCATGTTTGGGGACGGTGCCTGGAACGTTATGGTGAGACTCAAACGGTCTCACTGGACATTTCTAAGGCCTTTGACCGGGTTTGGCACCGAGGACTTGTCAACAAACTGCCTTCTTACGGACTTCCTGTTTCCTTGTGTACGTGGATTGCCGACTTTTTGAGGGAGAGATCGATTTAGACGGTTGCTGATGGTTTCATCTCTTCCTCGCATTCAATAAATGCTGGCGTCCCACAAGGGTCGGTTCTATCTCCGACATTGTTTTTGTTACACATCAATGACCTCTTGACATGTGCACCAATCCATTGTTACGCGGATGACAGTACAGTCCATGATTGCTTTTGTTTGGCAAGCCCCCAAAGGACACACAAACTCCAACGGCTCGGAGGGCTTTGAAGCAGAGAATGGACGGTTACCTCGAGAGGGTCTCCTCTTGGGGTAATAATAACCTCGTCGAATTTAACGTTTCAAAGACCCAATCATGTCTGATTACATCTAAAAGGGATCAAATGACAATCTAGTCTCCTTTAATGGAAGCAATCTTCCCAACAAGCCCTCCATTGATATGCTTGGTGTAACCTTAAGTGACCGTCTCAGGTATGGGGCTCCATCGAAACCCGAGTAAAGTTAGCCTCTCAGAAGCTGGGCGTATTGTACAGAGCCCGCAGATACTTTAATAGTACACAACTGCTGACCCTGTATAAATCGCAAGTGCGCCCCATTGTAGAATTTGGCAGCCACCTCTGGTCGGGAGTCCCAAAATATCTGAAAAAAAACCTTGACTCTGTGCAGAAACGGGCGGTCCGTTTGATAGATTCGCCTATCTTAACAAATGGGTTGCAATCTTTGGAGCACAGACGTCGGGTGGGAATGCTGTCCTTGTTCTACCGGTATTTTAATGGAAGATGCTCCGAGGAACTAGCGTCATTGATCCCTTCGGCACCGGTGCATAGTCGGGAAACACGCCAAACGCGCGCCCAACATTTGCACACGGTTGACATTTGTCACATGAGAACGGGTCGCTTCTACGACTCGTTCTTGTGTTCAACAGCTCGGCTGTGGAATGATCTGCCGGCCTCTGTGTTTCCTCCATCCTATAACATGGGTCTCTTCAAGACCCAAGTTCACTCCTTCCTATCCTCTAAAAGACCCTCCACACAGCATCCCCAAAGATGATATAGGCCTGAGGGAAATTATTTCCCTCAGGGTTTCCTGTGTGGTGTCTTCATAAAAAAAAGGCGAAAGATCGCGTCTTTGGGAGTTTCGGAAAGGGAGAATGTTAACATTTTTAAATCGAATGGAAAATCGCAGTGATTTAATCGGATAAGGAAGTCATTTAGAACAAATGTTTTCTTATTGGCTGCATTTCACATAACCATTATTTCGTGAGAGAGAACGTAATGCTATAAAGACGAGAGAAATACTGATTGTTTCTCGAAAATAAGTGGATTGTAGACAATGAGCCTCTTTTAAAAAATACTTAATGAATCAATATACACAGGCAATGTTAAAATTGCACCTTCTTAATATTGTGTACATAATATAAATAACAAGTATATTTCAAGGCGTCATCACTTTCATTTGTCAAATGCAATGTGCTTATCGGGGAGAGGGACGTCGGAGAGTTATTATTTATAAATTCGAAATAATGATAATATTATTGTGCAATACGATAAACATGGTGTTTTTAAAGAGAAAAATATCTATTACGTTTTTTGTTAATTTGCATGGGCTTAGCATTTATCAAAATATAATCAGAAATATTACACATTTCTGACCGTTCTACGCATGTTTTACAAAAACATTTAAAAAGTTGAATATCCTTAAAAAAATGCTGTGAAGGTTTTTCTGTAACTTATCGATAAGATAAATTAAAAAAAAATAACAATATTTAGTTTAATTTTTTTATGAACATTACCTAACTTTAATGTTTTTTTTTTGTAATGCGGATTACAAATCTTTGGTTATGTTTATTTACAAAAACGCAACGATAAAGGATTAAAAATACTTTTCTTCACTTTAAAAATCATATTCGTATTTTAAATATTTTGTAAACCTTACAATGGGACGGTCAGAAAAAGTAATATTTCAGGTTATATTTTGATAAATACTAAGCCTATGTAAATTTATAAAATATTTAATAAATATTTTTCTATTTAAAAACATTATGTTTATCGTATTGCGTAATAATACTATCATTATTTTGAATTAATAAACAACAACTCTCCGACGTCCCTCTCGCCCTTATAGTATTATATTATTGATCGATAAACCGATGGACCCAATCTGTTAGCCATGAGTTGTAATTGATTATCTATAGTTAGTAATAAAATAGAGTACTGGAAAAATATTTGTACAGCGCCTTTGATGTGATTTTTACAAAAACGGCGCTAGACAAATCATCCAAATATTATTTATTATTAGTAGCTAGGATGGATCGAATATGAAGTACCCGGCATTGCCCGGGATTATGAACGGTTTGTAGAATAGTTTTGATGTCATGATGTGTTACCCCTACCCAATAATTTTCCTCATATTTTGAACGTCAAGTGTGCAAAATATCATTAAAAAGTACCAAAATTCTATTTTAAGGAGTGGAAAAGAGGGATGGTGGTGGTATTTCGAAATCTCATGTTGACAGTGACTTTTCTCTTGTTTTGAAGGTAAAGTGTTCAAAATTTCATAAACCTGTGGATTTGTATAAAAAACACATACACCCACAGACACTCTTCTTTAGATATTATAGATAAATTAGAGTCTCCTAAGGTTACTTGTGGATTTTGTTAAACAAAAACTGATTATTATTATTATTAAGAGAGAAGAGTGAAGTGAGTTATGAAGGGACACATGTTGAAGGAAGGAGGAAACACAAACGCCGGCAAGTTGTTAAACAGCCAAGCTGTTGAGCAAGAGTTATAAAAACGACCTGTTCTCACGCGATAAATAAAAACCTTATTCATACGAGTTGGGTGTCTCTCAAATGCGTGTCGTTTCCGAACGACCAAATAAATATTTAGTTTGTCGGACCACCTTCCATTTAAATACTGATAAAACAGACACAACACGTACATTCATGAACTAAATATTGTAACCGTAATAGGGGAATCCATAGATGAAATGCTCGTTTTGAATGAATTCTGTGAAAGGTATTTTCTTTATTGACAATCACTGTCGAGAATTTATTCTACCTACTTCTTTTAAACTTCATCAAAAATATTCGTCCCACGTCTGCATTAACAAAAATAAAACAAAACTAAGCCATTCGACGAATTTGATAAGTATCGATACGGAATACGCAATTGGCAATATCTCGAAAGGGTAGCAATAAATCCCATTACGTTCACTTCCCCTCAATTATTTGACAGTAACAACTCCGAACTCCGAACATCTAATTTATTGTTTCAGGAAATTTTGCCTTTTCAGCGGGTGAAGATTGACCCGGGATCCAAGGGATGGGGCCTGGGGACTAGGGCCTGGGGCTTAGGACCTAGGGCCTGGAACTTGGGGTTGGGGACCCGAGGGTTGGGGAAGGTTCTCAGCGGACGTTCTGAAGTGTGACCTAAATCATAAATGCCCGTCGAGTGTGAACGCAACCCTTTAGAGTATAGTAAATAAATCTACGGGGTTAAAGATCTCGGGAGTTGAATGACAAGGATGGCGGTAGGATTTCTGAAGTCAATTTATGAATTGCTCAGCATTTAAGAGCAACTCCTCACAGAAAAAAACTTTTTAAGTGAAAAAATTAAAACAAACTTCCTTTACCGATTATTAATAGTTGACGACTCCTTTTTTAATACCATGTGCGCAGTTTCACTGAGCAGCCGATGGAAGATCATTTGCTTCCTCTTTACCCTATTTGTACCTGTTGATCAGTGGTGCGCATTGCCCTATGACCAAAGGTAGGCTGTGTGCAGTTTGGGTATGAAGGTGCATTGAAAATATTAAAATGGCCATGTTATTATCATATTCCGCTGGTTGTTGTGACCAACTGAATAAAAGAGGGTACAAGTTCCTTACAAAATTAATGGAAAAAATACACTTTGTTGAGAAATTTGTAAAATTTATTATTTCCTTCGTAAGGTTCGTTTTTCCTATAGTAGGCGCAGCTTTTCAGCCTTTATGGACTGCACGCCACTGCTGTACATATATTTAATTTTTTATATGAATACCGCACAAGAGTCCCAACTGCTCCCAACCGTCTGGAGCCAGTGAGACTATGGCATCCCCAATTGAGGAATGTTGTGAGGCTGAAAGTATTGGGGAGGGGATGGAAAAGAGAAAGGGGAAGGTGGGGAAATACCTGGTCATTCAGATCTGGTCACCAAACACGGCTAAAACCCATTTCAAGCAACGTTTCAAATCTGAATGGTGGTCTTTCGCCAGGGCGATACTGAGAGTATCTTCCAATCTGGAACGTGCACAAATATACTATATTATTTTATTAATTATTTGTTAAAACTACATTTAAATGGCAACCATTTACAATTAATAAAGAGACATCCGAGCAGAGTTGATAAAAATACAACTTCATTTTTAAAGAGTGTTTTTTGTTTTCCCATTTTTACATGAACTCCAAACAGATAATAATAAAAGCCCAATTAAAAAGTTAATAAATTAAAAATATAAATAAAAAAATTCCTAGAGAAAGTGGTGTTATTTCCGCCATCATTTTAATAATATAAAGGGTATATCATATAAATGCTGTCGGAAAGCTCTCACGCTTACGAAAGAACATGAGAGCTCGCATATGGAAATAATATAAAATAGACATGAACACAAAACATATTGAAATCAAAGATATATGCGATGCCTATCCAGTGGATTGTAAATCCGCCTCTGGAGCTAAAAATTCCAATCGCGCGAGCGCGGCGCGTGCTACGCGACAGGTCTCGGCAATGCTCATAAAATCGTGTAATTTTCGGGAAAGGCCGTAATTTGAGCAAAATCAAACGAAAGTTCGCAGAAATCACAAGTGGAATGCGCAAAAGAAATCTGGAAGCGGCACACGTCGCGGAATGACGAAAAGTTCCGTGGGTCGTGATATCCTGCATGTAGGATGGAATAAAATAATATGAAAGAAATACGGATTAATATAAATTTTGATTAGCTTTTTTGTGAAAGCACACAAAATTCATAATCTTTATCCAAAGCAAAATCTTTAAAAAATGAAAACAAAAGCTGTTTTAATAATTAAGAGGAACGACTGCGCGGCCTGTTTCATACAAAACTTAATTTTCGAATTGAGACCAAAATACTCACCTAAACCTAATGATATATATTTTTTTTAATTAAAGGTTTAGTAAATATCTGGTACGTTAGTAGTTGAGAATTATTTTATTTATTTTTGTTTTATATTATGAAATATAGGTCATTAAATGAATTGATTTTTCGCAATTTTGGAGGCATCTTTAACAATTATATAGGGGCTAAAAAATAAAAAAAAAGTTTTACCCTATTTAATCTGAAAATATAATGAAACATAAAATAAATTAAAAAATATTAAAGTAAGCATCATGGTGGACTTTAAATTAAATTAAAAACGATCAATTTACGTTGGAACACTTTAAGTACGTAATTTAAAATATCGTCCTGAAAAAACCTTTTTTTTAAATGTTTTGTTTTTATACTTTTATTTAGGTAATAATATTTACAAACATGATAATTTAAAAAAATATATATACGATAAACCCGCAAATAATTTTCTAACTGGCCTCTAAAATTATGAAAATCGTATTTTTTCATGGCATATACTATTTTTTATAGAAAGCAGTCACTTTGTGGTTAGACATATTTAATGAAAATAAAACAATAACTTTGTTTATAACCACGAGAATTTTATTTAATTTTATTACGACCGACCGGTTTCGCTTAACATAAGCATCTTCAGGGTGCAAAAATTAAACTTTAAACTAACAGTTTAATTTTTGTACCCTGAAGATGCTTATGTTAAGCGAAACCGGTCGGTCGTAATAAAATTAAATAAAAAATACTTCTGATACTAGATATTTACTAAACCTTCAAGTAAAAAAAATACATCATTCAGTTTGGATGGGTATTTCGGACTCAAATACAAAATTAAGTTATATATGAAGCAGGCAGCGCAGCCGTTTCTCTTACGCTTTAACAGTAAATTAACAAATGTTTGCTCAATATTATACTATCATGATGTTTTTTCTGGCATTATGATAGTATAATATCAGTCATGAGACTAATATTATTTT
Organism: Halesus radiatus; assembly: GCA_022606495.2. Classification (NCBI taxonomy): domain Eukaryota; kingdom Metazoa; phylum Arthropoda; class Insecta; order Trichoptera; family Limnephilidae; genus Halesus; species Halesus radiatus. The sequence continues at coordinate 10,229 of JAHDVE020011125.1, forward strand.
TCGTTGATTTTTTTAATAATTCTGTAATGAATTGAACTTCATTTATTTTATCTCTTATTATGATATGTTCTGTTAATATACGAGAACGTATTCGCTTACCACCTGAATAAGAACTCAAAAAATTTATTTTTTTCTTATACTTACCATTAGCGATTTTTATTTTATTTGCTGTATATTTATTTTTATATTTTGTTTTTATTAGAGGTGAAGTCGCAAGGAGGAAAACCTTAATTGTTTTTATTTTTGGTACACAATACATTTAACGTAACGAAAAAGAATAAATAAATAATGATATAGGTAGCAGTGGCGTGCAGTCCAAATCTGTGCCTACCACCCTAAGAAAAACTAACCGTTAAAAGATAATAGCCACAAAAACACAAAAAAAAATTCTCATTAATTTTGTGATCTTTTTTTGTCACTTGCGTTCTACATCAATAAATTATTATTCTTTGACAATTTTATACTTTTTGGTTGGAACCTACCTTTGGAGATACATTTGATTTTCTCAGTCTATTTTGTTAGCGGGATACATAACGCAAAGCCATGCAGCCGAATACTGCTCGCGCTAAAGCTGTGAAACATACTGCTTTCACTGCTAGTCATTTTGTACCCGCTAGTACTCGAAATTGAAAAATAGACTTGAATATAGAACAATGCACGCCACTAATGAATACCGAAGAACATTTAAATCATCAAACAGGTACTCCGATTACAGAACACTGCATATTTTAAATAATAGTATTTTTCTCCGTTCAATCGATTGTACTAATAAAGTGTAAATCAAAAATATAATAATAACCTTTTAAAATACTAAAATCAAAAGACCCTTTTGTTCAATTCAGCTACACAAAAAAAATATATGAAAAGCTTTGAATGAATGAAAAATACAAATATTTGAAGTGTCACAATAAAAATCATCTATGAATCTTAGTACAAATAAAAGCATAAATTTTCTAGAATTCAACAAAAAGATGGGTCATACCTCACTAAAAAATGGAGAATAAAATGATTATACGTTGAAAATCGGTATTTAGAATTACGCAAGCTAGTCATTCTGAAAACCTTTTCCACCCTTGTGGGCATTAATACCTAGAGGAATGGATAAAAAAAAATGGAATTCTACTGAAAAAGATTATACCTCCATCAAAAAGATGAACAAAACTACAAGAATATTCGAGTGTTTTGCACATTAAGGCAGTGGGTGGATAATATAAAACGAATGCTTTATTTGAGTAGTTGTTCAGAAAGGGACATAAAGGGGGAAAATTCTAAAAGGAAAATTTTAATTGTATTTATATAAGTTTTGTTCATTAATTGAAATTCAAGTTGTTAAACATAAAACAGCAATGCTACGAAATAAATAAAAAAATCACCGTTGATAATCCCCGTTCGCGACTTCTGAAATAATATAAGTAAAATAAACTTCGATGTAAAAAAATTCCAATAAAAACAATTATCCTGGTAGTTCTGCTTGTTACACACTTTAAAGACTTTTTAGACTTTTAAAGATCCGCTACGTACCTACTTACTAATTTACGCGAGAAAGCTTCGAGTGATGGAAATAAAAATTCTAATATACAAAATTATACTCGACAGACATATATATATATATTGTTTTTATTAGTGCCGAGAAGGTTTAGAAAGTAGTTTAAATGAAATCCAACATGTAAAACTGTTGCGATAACGTTTTAAAATTAGTATGAAAAACATTGAAGCCGCCATGTTTTATTTAGGTTAGCCCATAGATATAACACTCTGGTTAGCCACAAATTGCATATTCAAAAGAAGAAGTTTTTTTGGGTAGAGAATATTTCCAAAATGGAAAACACCTACTTAACTTTATGATTTTACATTTGGAAAAAATAAACGTTTGGAATGAAATAAAATATTCAAATGAATATTTCTATATTTGGAGATAGTTACTTTCTCTGTCAAACCAATTATGGCACTCTAATGACAAGTGAAAAATCCCGAACAAAGCCGGGTGCACATCAGCTAGTATATAATAATCCAATAAATTGATTGACTGTCAGTCGATACGTATATATTTTTTTTTATTTAAAAACAGTCATATCTCATATTTAGCAAATTTCCAAGATAAAACAGTTTTTTTGCCAGATTCTTATACATGATATTACATATTTCGCTAGGCGGGTTTTAATTAGGTAATTTTCTTTACTACATTAGCGAAACATGTAATAAATTATATAAAAATCCGGAAAAAAATAACTTTTTTGGCTCTCCTGGAAAGTTGCTAAATACGAGATCAGCCTGTGTTGTAGGCGATGAATTAATGATAATAAACTATTCTATTTGAAATAATAATCAAATTAAATAATCCATCTACAAGATGCTTATAACACTTAGCTTTCAATATACTTGTCAGGATCTTCATGCCATGTTTAACATATAATCCGACAGCCCTATAGTTTAGAAATTTATAATTATGAATCAACATTAATTAGACAGCGATCCATCTAAAACTCATTTAAACGGACCTGCTAATTATTTACTTGAACATTCATCACTTTGATAAATAATTGAACTGAGAAAAGGCTCAATCTTCAGATGATGTAAAATTTGTCAGATTTGAACAGATCGACTCCTTTGACAACCCCTTTTGAGAAGCAACTCAAAATTGATTTCTTTGATGATCTTTATCATATTACCGTTAGTCAGTCAGTAGTTCAGCCTCTCGAGATCCCTAACTGGAGCATCTGCCCCGGGGAGAAAAGATAAGGGAAATTAAGGTAGCGGGAAAATATGTCTCCCACCTTCAAGGTACACTTCGACGACTCATTTTTTTATTGGTTTTGATTGGATTAGGCCATAGAAAACAAGGGAGATGGGTTATAAAATATAATTTGCAAGAAACCACGGGCACATGTAAACATCGTTCACCAATACTACTACAAATCTCCTTTGTTTCTACCAACATACTAAACGCACACCTTTAATTGGCTCCGTCGTTCTGATAGTCTGTGCAGTTTGGCCGTAGCTCGGCGACAGTCTACACGCTTTCACGTGAAATCTCCCATTGTTTATATTATTTATGGAATAGACATACATCGTATGATTAAAAAAAACACACTGTCTACAGTGAAGAGAAAAAGTGTTTACTTTAAAAAGTTATCGTCACCATAATTAGTAAATTACTAAGTCCATTTTGGCAACTTTACAGGAGAAACAAAAAACTATTTAATTTTTAAACTTTGAATTTTAAAATTACGCTTTGGAACTACCTTACGTAAATAATGAATGTATGCGATAATTTGTTTGATGCATCGATTGGCATGTTAAAAAAGGGTATAGTAGGATTTTATTTAAAACTGTTTTTATTATAGTATGAAAAATACTAAGATTCAACCGAAGATTAAAGATATGTATCACAAATAAATCGAAAGTGAAGTAAGTCCAACATAAATATTTTCTACCTTATAACGCTGACATAGTAGTATGGGAATATAATATATGTGGAAAAAATATAATAATTAAGTACATAGATATATGAAGAATAGTATACAAAAAAAAACAATTGTGTATACCAGATAATTTGAATATAATAATAATAATAATTGGATGATTTGTATAGCGCCGTTTTTGTGAAAAATCACCTCAAGGGCGCTGAACAAATATTTCTTAACTAATTATGTACAAACAGATACAGAAAAACATAAAATTTATAGAGATGATAGTTTTACATGGTTATTTGAGAAATGATAGTTTTACATGGTTATTTGTTGCTCCGTTTCTATTGATGTTACATTTATTAGAAGATTGGTGGCACAAGAAGAGTTGGTATTTATTGAGATAGTTATAATTTTTAGGACTGCAAAGTATTCATAAAATGAATTTTAGGACTCGAAAATATCTATAAAATTACCTTAAAAAACGTAAGAAGCTTTTAATAAATATTAAATTTTTATTTTACACTTTGGTTATTTACAGTGTTGCGGGTTGTGGACGCATTTGCACACCGATGTGTGAATTTTTTTATTTTATTTTTATTTTATGACTTTAGGTAAGCACTAACCGGCTAGCCTAGCTAAGCAATTTCCAGGTGAATTTCTTCAATTTATGGATACGATTGTCTGAAAACATGTGTTTTAAGTTGAATTCTGAATATAGTATAATAGTTAAGTACTTATGAAAAGATGAGAAAAACAAATATTATAGAGTAAACAATTATGTTTATGTGTTTGATATGTACTGGTTGGTGCAAAGGAAATAAAAGGTTTAAAATTAAGTACTAAAAAAATATTATATTATTTAGTAATATTGATAAGATTGAGTTACGCATCACTCAGATTTATGAGCCGACAGCGAAACTCAGGGATGCAGCCCTAAAAGGACGTAGTTAATAAGATATTAAATATATTTTATTCAGTAAGTACAAAAAGCAACTAAAGTAAATTGTTTACAACCTTGTTCGTCCTTTTTCCTTTCTTTGGTTGGGGTTTTTAATCCAGTTAAGATCATTTCCCAAAGAGCAGAAATAATATAACATAAATTCAGTCAAGCATATCAAACCATCAGACGGTAATAGTAATAATGTTGAAACCATATATATGCTCGATATTATAATTATTATTTACTTACTATTTCTTACTTATTACTATTTACTTATTATTACTTACTTATTACTATTTACTTATTATTACTTGCTCATTACTATTTAAACATTATTATTTTTTTACCTACCTATTATTATTTACTTATTACTATTTACACAATTTTATTTAAAGTTTCACTAAAATTATAAAGCCGCTCGTCTCGACACAGGACTGTCCTAGTGAGATGAGTGGCTAATGTTTTTGTTTTGTTTTTTAAATATAAGAATAAATAAATTTATTATCATGCGTATTTTTAAAAAAATTCTAAAAGTAGGCATTCAAATCAAAATTATTGAAAAAAGTGACGATATGTTAAATTACTTAAATAGTTAAATTATAACATTAAACAATCCATAAACCTACCAAATATAATATTATATTTACAAATGTAGGTCCACTAAAACGAAAACATCAAATACTAAGTAGATGTTACTAAATGGGTAAATGGTTCACAAACTAACAGAACAAAAAAATTCCAGACTTTGCGCCATTTACGAAAACTTTCAACGTTTTGCAATTTACACAAGTTTTGACGTATTACAAAGGTTATATTTCACTCCGCCCTAGTGAACAATCTGAACTGTTTTCGCTGCCTGAGACAATTGTCTACGACGTTAAGACGAACCTTATTCTTTATCTCTGGATTTATGATAATGTCACGGATCAACAAAAAAGAGTGTAACCTTCAAACAAACCTTCGCGTCTCTAGGCTGTTACAGCGTTAGTGTTGTGTTGCGCGTATGATTTTTTTAACATTATAGTTTGATGGAGTTGCTAAAGGGTTCAACAAATATTTTAAATAAATAATATTTTTACTCCAAACACATTTTTCCACTCTTTCTTAATGTCGAATTAAAGTCTTTCTATTCCGAGTACAATTATTTTGTACTTGTTATTAAAAACAGTGCCACACAAATGGAATCACACGAGATTGATTATTTTTTAGTACAACTGACGAATCTGTCTTAAGAGGAACGGCTGCGCTGCCTGTTTCACACAAAATTAAATTTTGAATTTGAGGCCAAAATTCCCGTCCAAATTGAATGATATATATTTTTTAATTAAAGGTTTAGTAAATATCTAGTACGGAAGAGAAGTATTTTATTCATTTTAATTTTAAATTATGAAAAAAAATATATTACCATGAAAAAAAATATATTTTCATAATTTAGGAGACAACGTAGAAAATTATTGGCGGGTTTATTGGATTTTCTTAAAATTATCATATTTGCTATGTAAACATGATAACGTAAATAAAAATATTAAAAAAAAAATATTAAAAAAAAAATACAAAAAAATTTTTTTTCGGGTCGATCTTTTAAATTATGCACGGCAAATTTCTGTTCCAACGTAAATTGGTCGTTTTAATTTTATTTGAAGTCCACCATAATGCTTATTTTAATATATTTTTTTAATTTGTTATTTTATATTTTATTATGTTTTCAAACGAGACGGGGTAAAACTTTTTTTTAAATCACCGTTAGCCCCCAAATAATTGTTAAAGGTGCTTCTAAAAGCGTGAAAAATCAATTCCTTTAATATCCTATATTTCAAAATGTAAAACAAAAATAAATAAATTACTTCTAATCCACACTAGATATTTACTATACGTTTTGATGAAAAAATAGATTATTAGGTTTAGCTGAGTATTTTGGCCTCAAAACCAAAATTAAGTTTTGTGTGAATCAGACCGCGCGGCGGTTCCTCTTAATATTGTTATATTACGTATGATTTGGTGTAATTAAGTTATGAAAAAAATCTGTTCCATTTGTTTTTATCCAGATCGAGATATTAAGTTTTATTAAATGTATTGTTGTATTCTCTCTTGTTTGTTTTAACGATGTAAGCATACGATTATATAGTTTAATTGAATAGTATTTAAAATGGCTTTGTCCGTGTGTGGTATATTTTAATGGGATATTAAGGGTGTAGTTTGTTGAAAATCTTGTTAAAAGAATTTATTAGGATTGTAGGGGAATATGAAGATTAGATTTGAAGAGATAAAGGATTGCAAAATTTAGCGTAAAGTTGTCTAATTATCATAACTTCTAAAAGCTTAAAAATTTCAGCAGAATCTGTAAATATCAAATGAAAGAAAACACAGAACATAATGAAATTGCATACCGCAAAATTAGCATTTGTGCACTTATCATATTTTGGCCTAAGACCACAGAAATGTAAAAGCCCAAATGGGGCGTGAATAAATGAATAAAACAACAATGAGACAAAGTTTTTTTCCCCTAATACCCAATAGCAAAAGGATGAGTGAATAAAAACCCATTGGAAGAATGTATATTACAATTAAGACACGCTTATCGTATTGTTCATCTTGCATTTTCTTCCATCTTCTGCTCTATTATATAGGCTGTTTTTTTAGAAGTTTGATTTTTAAACACCTGTGAACTGACCTCCACGATCGTGTGATCTCACACCATTAGATTACTTTCTTACGGGGGTATGTGAAGTCACTAGTCTATGCTGATTAACCAGAGACGTTGGACCATTCGGAAGTCAACATTCGCCGAGTTATTGCCGATATACGGCCCCAGTTACTCGATAATTGTCGAAAATTGGACTTCACGATTGCTCTTCATTCGAGCTAGCCGTGGCATTCATATACCCGAAATCATATTTAAACAAAAATGGCATAAAATTATGTATTAAATATAGCCAATATCATAGACATCAACATTATTTTAATGTATGTTTTTTTTTCATTGTTGAATACGTCTAAAAAAACAGCCTTTATAAAGACGAATGTCCCAAGTGGGCGGTGTGTGTTTGTTTTGTATTCAAATCTACAATAGTATTCCGAGCTTGAAGAATTTTTTCACACTTGACCTTCGAAACGAGAGTAAGGTCATCCCCCTTTCCCACCCCTTAAAGCAGAATTTTGGCACTTCTTGATGAAATTTGTCACACTTGACTTTCAAAATAGGAGAAAAATTAGTAGTAGGATTACCTTTTTTTTTGTTTCTTCAACTTTTTTTTATTTAATAAAAGGTGGAAGAGAGTTAAATAAAATAAAAATTCATTTAAAAAGAAATTCCACCATGAACTGACAGTTTAAAAATTAGAAATAAGTAGGGATAACGCATCACAACCACAAAATTTTTCGCCAAACAATTCATAACCCCGGGCAACGCCGGGTAATTCAGCTATATCTAACAAAATGTGAATTGGTGCAAGAAAAACAATAAAAATTATTCGTGAAAATTCCACCCCATAAATATAAGAACGATCGTAATTCATCCATCTAAATTTGTACGCAAAAATGTGTACTTATCCCGGAATTACAAAATGTGCGTACATCGAATTAATTCGAGATTTATTATTCGTTAAAGTAAGCGCGGTTGAACCTGCTTTGCGAAAACACTCATTTGAGGAATGCCCGATGCCGAAACCTTATTAACAAGAAGTATGCAAAGCAGTTTGGAAGTTTAGACGGCGGAGCATTGTTCGTTATGAGTCCTAAAAATATATATCCTATGAAACAGAAAACCCTAGGTTCCAAAGAGACGGGCACAACATGTTGTAAAAAAATTCTGCGGTATAAAAAATTACTAAGTTAACAAAAACGGTGACAGAGTTTAAAGACATTTCGAGTCCTAGAGAGACTAGTGAAATTGATTGTCTGTTCAAGAAATAATTTAGATAAATACATTTTATGTGGATACCGCACAAAAGCCCCAACTGTTCCCAACCGTCTGGAACCTGTGAAACCACAGGATCTCCGATTGGGCTACGTTATGAGGCAGAAGGTAGTGGGAGGGGAAGGAGATGGGGAAGGGGAAGGTAGGAGAAGTACCTGGCAATTCAAATCGGGTCAATAAATACGGCTAAAGTCATTTCAAGCTATGTTTCGAATCTAAATGGTGGTATTTCACCAAGGAGATACTATACGTCCCGCAATTATACTATATGATATAATTTTAAATGAAAAAATTGTCAAATACCACAAAATAACCTAATAAAATTTACTTGCGGACGCCGGGATTTGAACCCGTGACTTCCGGATTCGTAGCTGCGGATCGTAACCATTCAACCACGGAGTTCGTCAGTTTATTTGCAAATTGATCAATATCACTAGGATAAATTGAGCTTACTTTTGGCACACGGACACGCCCACAATACGCTTTTATCGGTTTATCTCTTTAGTGGTTACAATTTTACTAACAATTAATAATGCTCTCTACTCACTGAATGGATACACACTAGAAATTCTTTCCATGTAGATTTGAATGAAAACCGATGTAGCCACTGTCGCCCCCCGCCTCTCTTATTTTGGATTCTTCCCCTTGCGTGTTAGGGTATCTCTATATATTATTTGCTATGCGATGTAGATATATAAAATGTTAATCCTGTATCATAAATATGTTACACTTAACTTTTTTTTAAATTTTAATGTAAATCAAATTTAATAATGTTATTATTAAGTTCTGCAAGTATTTTTAGTTATTATTATTGTGACAGCTGTTTAAGACCATTTTATATGTGGAAAGAAAGGGAGTAAGATTAAATTTACATAAAAAATTAGAAATTGACAAATGAACGAATGATCCTAATATAACATTAATTAATAAAGTAAGAAAAAATATATATTCACCGCTTCTCAGTATGTTCACATTACCAAAACAATACAACACATTTAAATAAACCACTTAGGAAAAAATTGTCAGTTAAATACGAGCAAACACATTATAAATGTGAAAACCTCACAGAATTCAGAATTTTAATTGTTTTCTAACTAAATTGGTTTTAACGATAATAAATCATTATTTTTATAAAAACCCGTCCAAATTGAAAAGCAGTGGGAGTAAATAAAATCATATAAATAAGTCGTCACAATGGGGATTAACCACAGTTTGAAAATGGCCTTAAACTCCGAAACAGCTATCACAATAATAAAAACAAAAATACTTGCAGAACTTAATAATAACATTAATAAATTTGATTTACATTAAATTTAAAAAAAAATTAAATGGAGTTCTACGAATTAAACACAAAAAAAAATAATAATGTTACATTTATATACCTACTATGCATCGTGTTCTTTTTTTGTTAACTTAAAACCGTTTTGTTTCTTTTTGTACACATAATCGTATAAAATGTTAAAATATGTAAAAGCTCATTGGGGCTTTAATAATGAATAAATAAATACATACATACACACTGATGATTTCTTGCAACTGTTATTTTTGGTAACTACAATAGGTATTATACAACAACCAACAGTACAATATTGGGTCATCTTTTGTACCGTTGAGGGTATATCTTTAATATTCTGAATCAGCGGATTTTGAGGTTTGCTCGATTCGAGAGGTGAAAAGTTTGATGTTTATTGCCCGTTAATTATTATCAGAAGTTATTTATGATTTATTAAACATTCATAAATATCCTACTTGAAAAACTTAGACGTGAAACAAATAAAATTTATCAATAAATTTGAATCAGGTCTGTTTTATGGTAAAATAAGAAAATCATAATTAATAACTGTTTAAAACAAAAGCAGCTTACGAGAACGACCATATTGTTTATTCAATAAAATTAAGGAAGTTGTATTATATAATTATATTTACTGATGAAACTGTTAGAAACTATTTTCCAGAATAACATTAAAACAAAACCCAACAAGGTCTTTTGTAATAAATGAAGGTGAGAGCCTCTGGCGGGGAAAAACTTCAAACTGAATGACTAATTAAATAATCAATATTGATTCATCACGGTGGGTGTATTTTATAGTTGGTAGGTTGCCTCGATGTTTTAATAATTAACTGCTGTTTTTTGACCACGGGGGTAATATCTCGAAAGTGAAAATGACATTTATCCTTTCGTTAAAACGTATTTTAAAAGTAGTATTAGATATTTTTATTTTTATTATTGTAATATAATTATTACATTATTGATGAAAGTAATCACTTTGTTGTTTGACATTATACTTAAATTATTTATTTTTATTTTTTTATACCACTTTATTATATTTATACATTGTGACCGATTTTGGTTGATCTCAACCTTCTTCAGGACCGTAATGATGTAAATTAAAATATAGAGATATATTATGATAAATAAAGTGAAAGGAAGGAAAGCCCTCCTTCGGGTTACTATTCCAAGAGTCGGTAAAAAAACATAGTTTTTTTTCATTAGATTTCGTAATAACAATACGTGTCTACAATATAGCAGACAAAATTTGTAATGTAAAAATCCTAAACGAGATGACGCAGGAACAAACTAGACGTATAAGAATGTTTTGTGGGTTTCGAGTATAGTTTTTTTGTATATGAACGTACGGGATACGGCTCGTTGCGTTCAGGCGATAATATAGCGGTGGTATCACGTACGTTCATATGGTTAGATAAAGATACAATGTTGTATTTTTTGTATATAGTGTATGATTTGTAATTTTAAATGAAACACGCCCTTAAGGTGTTATCAAGCATCAAATATCTTTTATCGCTGCCTGTTTACAGTCAGATATGAAGGGGTTAAAACCGGCAAACATTACACATGTCCATTATCAAAACAAATTCAAAATCAATATTCTGATCACTGTAGACATAAATCGATGGAAGTGTGTTGCGGCACCACTTTTACTGAAATTGATCAAACATTTTCAATCAATATTCTTTCTAGAACATAATAATCAATTTCCTTGGACTGTCTGAGGCCTAGTAAATGGAAAGTTATATGTAAATTATTTATTTAGATCACATTTCTAGGGATTATTTAAACGGTGGCTTTATAACAATATATAATACAAGCATTCCCTCAATTTTTTTCAATAACTTTTAAGTGAAAGCTTTCATATTAAAGAAATGTATAAAAAATGACGTTTTACAATGTCTGAGTAATATTTTCAAGATCGTCGCTCAAACACAGCGATACCAGAAAAAAATTTGGAGTCTAGGCAAATGTCTACGTTAAATCGTTAATCGTTAAAAAAATCGATTAAATTCGAATGATTTGAAAAACAAATGATTCACAAATTCGGTTCACGCAGTAATCGACCCCAGTGTAAAACGAGATGTGAGAGAACGCGAGTCAAAATCGAATGATTGAAAAATAACTGCCTTGGCGAAATTAGAGTATTAAGCTGATGATTATACATTAAAGCTCTTTAATTCTACACTTATCCCATGGTCAGAGTCCGATAAACTCACTTAGGATTCCCTCAGCGTTCACTCTAATCGAATATTGGCCGAGTGAATTTCCAAGACGCACTCGAGCGTCGTCAAGTATGCCCCTGGGATTCCAAGGTGAAAGAGCATTCAACCAATGTATATTGGCTGAGAGACAACTTAACTAATGTGAACCTTAGTACAATCAAATGCGCATTAGGAGTCAGTCAATCAATTCATGTACAAACTAAGTGCAAACATTTAAGTAATCGCTTCAAATAACGTGTGATATAACAATAGATTACAGAAATAAAGGGAGATATGGCATGGAAGCGTGCCAACTAACTCCGAGCTATCGCCACAATGCACGAACTATCAAAGCGGCGGAGGCAATGAAAATTATGCGTTTGGTGTGTAGTGTGTAGGCAAAAACAAAGGCTGCTGTGCGCAGATGCGATTTACAGTAGTATGGGTGAACGATGTTGGCGACACTTTCGTGCGCGATTTCACACTAATAATGGCTCATGGTCAATCCCCTTTGTCCCTGTTATCTATAGAAATAACAAGGTATATGGCTGATACTCATCTTTTTAAATTATCGTTTCCAGAATAACGACCGCATTGGTCTAATGGTGTTTTCGAGTACCCAGTCCATGGGAATTACTTATATACGTATTTACCTTCTACCGCCCAGATTACCTTCTTTAATTTCAATAAAGATTATTACACTTCTACTTTTGTATGCTTTACCACTAACATCACGAGCAATAATCATAACAGGTATTTAAAATATTATAAATAGGTATGTTAGTTGTAGGGCTTTAGTTATAAGCCATAGTTGTCATTTTGCAAAATTGTATATAAAATAATCACTTGGTCATAGATATGCATTAGTTTTAAATATGTACTAGGTTTATATATGTGTTAGGTTTATATTCTAGTTATACCTACTTAAATCTAAATTGTAAGTCACTAGCCATAAATTTTAGTTGTAAGGCACTACCTATAAGCCATAGATGTAAGTCAATAATTATAAGTCTCGGTAGTTAATCCCTAGCCATAAGTCTTATTTGTAAGTTAATAGTTATAAGTCTTACTTATAAGCCATTAGTAATAAATTTTAGCTGTAACGTGTACGTCAAGTGATATGTTATTTAATTAATTGTACAGCGCCCTTGAGGTGATTTTCCCACGAAAACGGCGCTACAGTAGTAATCCAATTATTATTATTATATCCACTGTAATCTCTTCCTCTTTGTTACAAGAGGTTATAACGGAGCTCTCAGCGGTAAGATTATACAAAGCCTCGTACAATCAAACATTGGGACTGTCCGTAAAATACCGTATTTGGTAAGGGAGGAAGGAGTAGAAATATTTCAAAGCTTCATATTTCATAATATTAATGGCGTTCTGAGCTTAAAAACGTGTTCAACCAGATATTCTAGAAATAAATTTTATGTTTTAATTTCATGACTACGAAAGACAAAAATGCGGTCACGTGAAATAATAGAAACAGCTTTAGCAATTCAATAAGGATATAAAAGGAAAAAATAAAAATAGAGCTAGAATTAAACAATTTGGGAGGAAAATGTTTTCAAGTGATAAATATGAGTAAGAACTTTTAAAAGTGAAAAAGAAAAACTAAAAATTTAAGTTTCTCTAAACCTATGTATTTTTCTTAACTTTTCCTTTACCGTGCTAGAAATTCTGCGAACTCTTGCGCTGTCTATTCGCTGTATAGTGTACGCATTAGAGTCTGTTGATTAAGTTGGGTAAAAATTAATACTTTACAAATCTTATATAAATCATTAAAAAATAGTACATATTTATATATATATATATACCTAAGTAAAATATTGTGTAAAAGTCCTGAAAATGAGAAGAAAATTCGAACACGCATAAAACGAATGATACGTCCATTACTACCGGCAGATCGCCGGCTACAATCAACGATCGCGCATCGCGGCACGGCGAGTGAAACTCAGCACCCCTCTCGCTCACTACTTCATCACTCGGCAAGTGCGTTCGATAAATACTTACATATTGTAATTATTTTATAAAAATACATAAAATTTTTGTGAAGGAATACTTAAAATATGAACACCGTATTTAGTATATTTACAGAGGTATTGAAATAACTAGAGACGTCAACTCAGTTGACAGCACCGGAAAAGAAGGGTTAATGACTCTCTATTACTCAAAGTAAGTAGGTTCGTTCTGATATCCCTCACCAATGGGGTTGGTTACATTAAGGGAGGCCTTTTACCGTCTGAAGACAAAAAACCACCCGAGAGGGTGTGATTGATTTCAGAGAGCGGGGTGGTTCAGGCGAAGGCTTACTTTTCGGCTTTGTTTAATCGCGCTTCAAATGCTTTAGATTCGGGATGAACTTTCTAATCTGCTTTTATCCATTGATCCCCCTTGCATACGCACGATGGCATTGTGGAGAGGGGAGTTTCAAGTTGATTTCTATAAGTAAGGTACCTACTCGTACATCGTAGAACGTTTTTTTACTTTATCACATAGCTTTGTTGAAGGGTTGTTCAGACTTTGATATCCGTTTTATCTCCTTATATCCCAGTTCTTCGGTAAATAAGCAGATTGGTAGATTAAACATTAAACGAATAAGCGCTGCCTTATTCTTGTACATAGGATTGTCTGCAGCACGCAATAAAGGATAATACTCGTAATTGTAATAAACGTGCTACAGAAGTTTGTATTAGAGAGGCGGCATGAAAGCCTGACCAATGTACGTATTCAATGTGGTATGAATGGTTTTTCGGTATGTCTTCATTATTTATTTATTAAATCAATTAAGTGTTATTTTTTATAAACTACTATTTAATAAATAAATTTAAACATGTTTCTAAATCAATGATTGTCTCATAGGGATTTTTTTTATGCGAGTACCGCACAAGATTCCCAGCTGCTTCAAACCGTCTAGAGTCAGTTACACTATGGCATCCCCAATTGGGGTATGTTCTGAGGCTGAAGGTAGTAGGGACGGGAAGGAGATGGGGAATAAGAAGGTCGGGAAGTACCCGGCGATTCAGATCTGGTAACCAAACACGGCTATAGCAACGTTTAGATTCTGAATGGCGGTATTTTACAAAATATACTTTAGCATACAAATTTACTACCCCTACCAAGTGTTTTATACAAATTTTGTGTATTTTATATACTTGATTTGTATTTTATATAAGCTTTGTAACTTTTTTCCACTTAATTATTTTCGACCGGACCGGTTTCACCATATCACTGGAACCCTCAGACTGGTACTAAATCTATGGTATATATAGCATGGATGTCGGGAGTGAGTTCCCTGCTTTCTAATATTGTTTTGATTACTTGAAATTTATTTTATTGCTGACGGTACTGTTCATTATGTTTTTAAAGACTACTTTCGGGATGGTTTACTACCCTCTGGAAGACGGATTACATTGTGTTTATTTACTGAATCTATGGTTTTCTTTTTTAAATTATATAAAGTCATTCGTCAGCTTTTATTTAAACAGATGGTTATTTCTAGTTTTGTTATTTCCCTGTGATTTCCGTCTTGTTTGCTAAGATGAATTTTATAGCAGTAATTGATATGGGATTGAAAAATGGAGAATAATATTGACAAATCTTGAATTTGAGATATGATATCGATGAAGATGACATTAATTGAACATTATCATTAGCTAAGTTGGTTAAACGGTTGCCCCGGATAGGCAGAGGTCCCGGGGTCGAGTCCCAGATGCGACTGAAATGTTTTTATTTTCTGTCGTTTTTACGGTTTTCATATTTCATTTGGGTTATGTTAATATGATTTTCTAGAATTATTAAATTACTTCTTATTTAACTGCTGTTCAGGTTCTCTCGGATGTCAGTCGTCATTCAGCAAACGACAATCTTTAAAAATACCGATAATTGCATACGTTTAACAACAACGTAAGTATTGACTTTAAATATTATTAGCGATTCTTTTGTCGCATAATAATGCTATTAAATGAACCGAATTAACGAAATTGTTTGTAAGAAAGGGTAGAAAGTGATTTGAATTCTAAAAATTATAATTATTAAATAACGCGTGTAAAGTAAGTAATAAAAAACTACACGTGTGATACATGTACATTTTTCAATAATACTGCGATAATTAAACCACAAACTCCTTTAAAAATGTATTTTCGTCGACATTTAATCGGAATTGGAGTTAAGCAAGAAATCTATAAGAAAAGGATAAGGAATTTTCGTTAAAAAGAACCAGAATAGACCTCCTGGTTGTGCCAATAATTTATGAATAAAATATTCAGAAGGGTCCCCCATCAATCCTGGTTCAGTTTATCTAGTTCATCAAATAAGGCGAATAGTGTCTTTTGATGTCTTGTTATCCTTCAACGTTGTATTTCATAGCGAATAAATTCTTTTTTCTTTTACATCAATGTTACTACCTGACTATCGTCTCGCTTAGGTGGTCAAATTATATGATTTATTTTCTTCTGCCATTTCGAACGAATCAATTTGATCCTAAAGTTTACAATCGAGATTGATTCGAGATTCGAGCTGATCGGATAATTTTACAGAAATCTACGAAGTGAATTTACCGTATTCATTCAATAAGCGTTCCCATATCCATCCTCCATCTCCTTATTATTCTGAGAGTTCGAACGTTTTGTCTGCATTCTAAGTTTAAAGACGGATATTCATAAAAAAAGGGGAGAAATCAAGCAAAGAGGTAGCAAAATGCCGGGTTGCTCCTTTCCCCCATGAAAGTTTGTGAGATTTATGAAAATAAAACCGTATAGCCTTCCGACGAGACACATATTTCAAAAGTTCACTGAACTACGATTGTCTACTCATCTTTCTGAATAGATACCCTTGCTAAGGTACGCTTTCTGCTTTAATACATTTAATTATTCCTACCGGCGTAGTCTGATAATTCGGAGATTATAACGCAGGTGAACAAAAACATAGCACGATTATATAATTTTAGGTATAACCACGTCGCGACCACCCTCAAGGTGTTTTTTCTCACTTTTCCCTTAAACCAGTTGATTTTATTGAAAACATGATGTGTGCGCGTGTTAATAGAAATTCGAAACGAAATAAGAAAAATCTCAACACGATCTGTATCGTCAGCGCAAATAGTGGCAGGAAGAAACGTGAGGCAAAGAAAGCAGGTGAACAGAACCGAAATAGCATTTGCTTTCCGAGACAATGCGGGTATACCTTATCCTAGATAAGATACGAGGAGCTATAAAAAGAATTTGAGGACAGTCGGGAAAACGGAAAAGTTAAGTTAGTTTGTGAACACACCAATAAAAGTTTTTAAAATAGTCATTTTTATCCTCATTATCAGTGGGGTGCAGTCCATAAAGGCTAAAAAGCTGTGCCTACCCTGACAAAACGTGCAATTAAAAGATATTTAAAAAATAAGTCTAATATCTGACCAAAATGTATATCTTCCAAGAAATTGGTAAGGAACTTGTACGCTCATTTATTCAGTTGACCAAAACAATCTGCGGAAAATGATAATAAAAAGGCGATTTTTAAACATTCGCTGCAGAATTTATAAATCAAATTGAAAACTACACACGGCCTACCTTTGGTCATAGAGAAATGTCCGCCACTGCTCATTATACTATAATAACCATAGATTAAAAACCCATAAATTCAGTAAACCAACACAATGTAGTACGTCTTCCAGAGGTAATAAACCAATCCGAGAGTAGTTTCGAATATAATTGTAAAACCGTTCCGTCAGCAATAAAACAAATTTCTCGGTCATAAATGTGCAATAATAGAAAGAACGCATTGGGCTCACTTTTTTATTTTAAATTTATTTAGTTTAAATTGTACGAGTCTGAAAATGCCCTTGATAGGGTGAAACCGGTCCGGTCTCAAATAAACAAGTGGAAGAAAGTTACAAAAGGTTTTTTAACAAAATAAAATAATCATATTAAAATGGAATTCCATCGTGAGTTGACAGTTTCAAAATTAGAAGTAACTATAATAACCGGTTAGTGGCTAAGTTAACAAATGCGTTTGAATCCCACCAGGCGTCGTGGTTTCAATTCCTCTGCTAGCTAAGTCCTCCATTATTGCACAAGCAATATATTTCGCTTATAATAATGGTAGTAGAAGTTTTTCAAATATTATCAGTTTGTTCGTAACCCGGGAATGTTAGTATAAATAAAATAAAAAAACTAAAAAACGACTCTATTTATGGATACGACATTCTGAAGAGATGAGTCTCCAGGAGAGAATTATAGCCTCAGCACCAGAGTTGGATTTTAAAATCTAGTCTCTCCAAAGACAAATATTTCGCAATTTTTACTTTTTTTTTTAAATGAACCTAAGTGTGTACTTAAAAATCCATCCAGATTTTGGGACAATATTGGCGGTTTTCACTCCCGTTTCGGTTTTAATACATATCGCAAGTGCGCCCCACTGTACAATTTGGCAGCCACCTTTGGTCGTGAGCCCTAATATCTAAAAAAAACCCATGACTGTGCAGAAACGGGCGGTCAATTTAATTTAGATTCCATTCGATTATCTTAACAAACGGATTACACTCTTTGGAGCACAGACTTCAGGTAGAAATGCTGTCTTGTTCTACCGGTATTTTAATATAAGATGCTCTGAGGAACTAGCGTCATCATTGATCCCTTCGGCACCGGTCTACAGTCGGGAAACACGCGCGCCCAACATTTGTACAAGGGTGACATTTGTCACATGGGAACGGGTCGCTTCTACGACTCGCTCTGTGTTCAACAGCCCGGTAGAGGAATGATTTGCCAGCATCTGTATTTCATTCCTCCTACAACACGGGTCCTACTTCAAGACCCAGGTTCACTCCTAACTATCATCTACACAGCATTCCAAAAATGACATGGAAAATTATTTCCTTCACAGTCTCCTAGGTTGAGTAACAATAAAAATAAAGTGATGAAAAATAAATTCGGTTGTTGGGACGCGATACAATAACCGTTTTCAACTCGAATTGGTACATTGAAGCAACGGGACAATGACGCGTGTAATTAAAAAAAAACATTAAAAGGGACGAGTTTTATTTTTTTAATTTACCCACACATCTATTCAAGACCATGCCGGGACGCGTACAACCCTCAATAATTGAACGGCTGGAAAATATTAATGATATTGATGACGGGGAGATGGAAAATTGTGGAAAAGCATCATTTAATTAATATATTATTAAAAAATACTCTGTTTACATCACTCTTTTTAATATATAAATATCAATATGTTTCGAAAGTAATTCTTGTTAATTTATTATAATAACGCCACAAAATAATTATAAATCTACTGAAAACATTATTATTTAATTATTTACGTTAATTAAAAGCCTGAGGTGATATTTCATAAAAAACGGCGCTATAAAAATATCCAATTACATATTATAAATTATTTTAAATAATATTTAAAGTTTAACACTCCACTACGACCTTAATTATTCAAAGAATAAATAATATTAAAACACTGAGATAGTTTTTTTTTTTTATTCAACTGATTTTAAAGAAGTAAAGAACATTAGAAAAATACTAATTGGTAAAATACCGCGTAGTAAAACGAGATTTCATAATGTAATTGTTTTCACATTTAAATTTCGATTAGACACCCCTGTGGTACTTACGTGAAACCTTTTTCCTCTCTGTGTGGTGTTCTGATTCAGTGTGTGAAAATTAATACTGTTTCGATAATTATGAAATAAAGCTTTGTAAAATTTTTATAAAAAATATGTTACTACACAGGTTACTTTCCATTGTCAGGTTTTAAAAAAATGCCGTAAACCATTTTTCCACATAGGAGGCCGTGAGGAAAAAAATTCCTTCAGAGCCTATGTTATCTCTAGGAATGCTGTGTACGGGGTATTTTTAAGGAAAGAAAGGAGAAGTTCTAGAAAGGAAAAGGGTATGAAGGGTAGATCACTGTGTTCAGGAAGGACGTGTTAATCCATCCCTACCAATGCGGTGCAAGTCAATGGGTTTACCTCAATCGGTTTCTCCCAATCCGGCCAGCCACGCATCTGGTGGGCAGATGCATCCGCCGCCAAGACCTGGACAAACTCCACCCCATGAACCCGGGCACCCCTGCTAAGTTTCCAAATGTGGTGAAACACTCGGAGTAACCTATTTGAGATGTGTTGGTTATCCAATGAATGGTTCCCGGGGCGGCGGTACGCAGATTGAAATATGAACGTTTTACAAAAAAACATAATACTACAAACAATATAATCGTACCTATACGAAAAGTTACGACTAAATGAATTGATCTCTTGTAGAGAATACACGTAATGCACGTGCCGGTAGAATATACGATGAGAAAGAAGTTGGTAGGAGGAGTTGGGACGTCCCAGAAAGACATGGCAACAAGTGAATCAACGACTCCGATCATATCAACTGTCGGAATAAAATACACAATTGAATGTATGAGGAGAAGTATGAATGCGAATGAAGGAAGAGGTGTGCCTGTTTTGAAAGTTTTTTTAGTTTATTTTATTTGTATAGGTAAATGTATTCAAATTGCATTGGAAAATACAAGAGAAAACATTTTTACTTTTGACATATTTTTGAATATTTATGCCACTTTATTTAATTTATGAAGTCAATTTGTTTTGGTAACTACTGTGCATTATTTAGTGGATTTCAACAATTGGTTAGCTAAAACCTAATATAAAGTGGTGTATACAAAGAAATGAAATTACTATTGTAAAATGTTCACCCAAATGTTACATATTATCAAAATACAAAAAATATTATAAATGCGATGATTTGAAATTCAGAAGCTTTCGGGTAATTAATTGCGTATTGAGGGGGGGGGGGGACAAACAGTGAAATTCAAAAACGGCCATCTCTATTACAAATATAGCCCGTTTCGTCTGTTTTTAATTTTCCCCACTAGAGGCTTCCTTCTTGATAACACATATTGATGGAATAATTGTGTGTAATAATTATGCACTACACAACCAGACAGATTGAAGAAATTTCTAGCAACTAGGATTTGTTCGTTTAAAAGCAAACATATAGCTTATAGATTAAAAAAAAACAGATGTCAGCCCTAGAATCGTTAATCAATGTATTGAACCCTCCTCCGACAGATACAAGCAGAATCAAAGTTATAAAAGGCATTGTAATTATTACCCCTTCTCTCTTTCCTACAAAACTAGCCGGCAATCAATTAAAATATAAGCTGTATCCGTCGGGGGAGGGGGAAATAAATTTTAAAATTAGAATAGTAAATATTAAAAACACAGATTAATTTTAAATTCATGTACAGTGCGAAAAACCCGCAACCAGTTAAGTAAGGATTTACTGAATAAATTAGAGAAAACTATAAGACTGGAGAAGAAAGGCAATAAACTACTGAATGCACGTAATACTATGTCAATTATTATGGACAGGGGAATACTAGGTTCCAACTTTGACACTACCATAGCGCCTTTACACGAGAAACTGCGCTGCAAACTTAAAGTAAGACTTTACTTTGGCCAGACTGCGAGAACGTGATGTATATTTTACAACTCTATGCGACCGCGGTGCCACTGTGCAGTGTTCACTGCCGTTTCTAACTTAAAATTCTCAAATAATGTCGCGAATCGCCTATAGAATGCATGAAAAGTAGGAACTACATTCTCTGCTCTATTTTGCGGTCTGAAATATTTGATTCTGGAAAATAGGGTGAATTTAAATATATCGTAGGCGTACAACGAAAAGTGGCCAAGCCAAAATCCCCTTCTGTTGGCAAACTAAGACCTTTGCATAGACATAACCTCACAGCTTCGAAAGTCAGGCTATTTTTTAATGTATATAAAACAAAACACACTTATATCCCAACTCGCGAAACTATGAGCTTGCATCATTGCAAAAGCCTCAATCTCAATCTGCCAACAAGCAAAAACTTTGACTTGGCCACTTTTCGTTGCATGCTCATGGTTTATTTAAATACCTCAAAGGATTCAAAACTACAAAATAACTTATAACTATAGTATATACACCTATAAATACTTCCTACATATTATCACATACGACCTGAAGGAGATTGAAGAAATTGAGAGAAAAAAGAAGATATCCGTTAAAGCAGGGATGCCGTCAAAGCGTTTTCACCTTTGCAACACAAACGTTAAAAGAATATTGTTCAACGCATTCTGCACATCTCTGTATACGTCAGAACCGTGGGTAGATTACATTGCATCCCAACGGCATCAGCTAAAAATCACATACAATAATGCATATCGCCAACTATTCCATCTACCAAGATACCGCAGCGCTACGAAAATGTTCCTGGAGGGACGAGTGCACTCTTTGAGGGCACTTCTCCGCCACCGCATGGAAAGCTTATGATGCAGGGTACGCCAATCCAAGAATACCATCATTACTGCTGCGGCTGTCTGGATAATGTCCCACCTGATGGCCCTCTGGAGACGGGAAACCGTCAAATATTCACCATAAACCTTTTTCATTTTGTATTAATTAATATTTTGAATAAATTTTATTTACTTTTTTATGTATTGTTATTTATTTTTATGTGTTATTATTGGAACCTATGGAACGTATTGCATTGCTCTACCCCTGCATGCCTTCTGGAATAAAGCATTTTTATTATTACAACTTTACTTTAAAAGTAAGCCAATTTTTTTCAATTCAATTTCCTTATTGTTTTCAAAAACACAACAAAATTGAATTTTTTTTTGAGAGTTTTAAAGATATTGCAAAACATAAAAATTCAGCATGTACAACAGGGTCTCGTCTCTACCCTGTTTATATATAAACAGAATAGAGAGAAGAATAAGTGAGAAAAGACTGGTAGACATAATTCTAAAATTTGTATAATCAAGGTGTGTTTGTATAAAATAATAAAAAATTATTAATATTTTTATTGTGTATATCACATAGGAGTCCCAGCTGCGCCCGTATGGAGGCAGTGAAACTATGGCATCCCCAATTGGGGTATGTTGTGAGGGTGAAAGTAGTGAGGAGGGGAAGGTGGTTCACCAAACACGGCTTAAGCCATTTCAAGCAACGTTTCGATTCTGAATGGTGGTCTTTCACCAGGGTCATACTGAAAGTTTCTACCACTCCGAAACGTACCGCGAATATACTGTATATTATTTATAATGAATAATTTGAGAAAAAAAAAACGCAAATTAATCAAATAAAATTTACTTGCGCGCACCGGGATTTGAATCCGCGACCTCCGTATTCGTTGCCACTACTACTCAGCCACGGAGACCGCTTCATCGATCCCACCATACATATCGAGGTAGATTAAAAGAAATTTGTCATTACATATTTGCAGAGGGCGCTGGCTGTGAAAAGGTATTAGACTATGTAGCGTATAAATGATACGACGGCTAATGTTCTCTCATCTCAAGATTCGTGGGTGAGAATGATGGTGAAGCACAGGGAAGTGGGATGTATTGATTGATACAGTAAATAAAACCCTTGTAAAAGGAAAGAACATAAATTTAATGATTCTATAACCACGTCTATCATGGTTTAGCAAAGAAAAGAGTAAAGAGAAGGATTGATCCCAACACGAAAAGGTTCAAACAATAATTGATGGCTCTCATGGTCCGACTCCTCTCCTCAGCATCATGGAAGGCCTCTCCAGGTCCAGATGCTCACCGATCGTAGTAATCTCCAAAAAGAAGTCTAGGACGACTCTTCTGAAGCGCCATCCGCCATAGCCTCTTCCGTGGGGTCCAGACAATGGAATATGCAGATGCTACCTTATGTCCTTTTTGGTCCGCTCATCACTTCTTCCGAGATTTTCACCACAGCAGCAGGCACGCGCGGTTTGGCTTCATCGCCTCACAATCCGGCCATCGATCAATCAATAAAACAAAAAACACACCCACTTCGGGCAAATTTTGTAGACGCCCTCCGACGTCAAACAAAATAGAAAATCAAAAACATAATCTCTCCCAACAAACACACGTCGATCACGACCGCTCCAGTCAGGTTATGTCGCCCGCCATGTTGAGTTGCTCCCTTCCGTCTGCCGTCTCCCATAGACATCCTCTCACCAATCTCTTCCGTAGACAATTATCCCAATCATAGACTCGGGGTCAGTATTTACGTTACAATTCCCCGCTTCCCCGTAAAAATTTTATGCCGCGAAGTGAAGTAAAATTTGACCTAACCTTCCTCTCTACTCTTTTCAATTACAGAAAAAACTGAAAACAAAGAAAACAAGTAACAACCAATATAAAACAAAAGTCAAAATTGACAAACAAAATGGTATATCTTAGTATGACAATACACAAAAAAATCAAGTTGTGATACATTGGTGGTTAAGCATAACCGAAACGCAAGGAAACACTTCATACTTATAATCCTCAAGCAACTTATAAAATAAATAAAAATAAACAAGTTACATGAACCAAACACTTCCTCACTTTATGAGAGTCAATTTCTCTAGGTTAACACTTGTGAGGTTTGGAGAACTCAAGCTCCCACTTCAAAATTTTCAAAAAATTATTTTTATTATTAATAATACCCTACTTAACTAATCCTCTCTTCCTCTTAACAAAAATTACAATTACCATGCAGTTTCAACAGGGTTTTTTTTTTTTTTTTATATGTATCTAAAGAATTAGACACAGTATACCAATATCCATTGGATAGTTTGCGTATTCACCTCCAAAAATTTTCCTCGTCGTATAGTTATAGAACTATTTGGTTGTCATTTAGCCATTGCTAAATAGTATAAAGATGAGGGTTTACATGTTACAATACCTATCTATTCGTGTGGTTTCAAACAAGTACATTTGTCAATATTTATATATATAAACTTGCAAAGTACAATTTCTCTCGAAATTTTACATCTTCCTATCTTTTCAAATTGGTGCTCGATTTTTTTTAATCAAAAATCGACACTGGTTACACAAAAATACTTGATAAATTTACGCTGGTGTTAGCAGTGTAAAAATAGTACATATTTACTAAACCTATTGGACAAATCAACTTAAAAAATACTTATCAACATATTATAAACAGTGGTATTACTAGATCTAAACTATCTACTAATCATCTTCTCCTGTTCAAGGAGGCAGAAGATGTTTACTCCAAATTGGTAAATATTTGTTTGTTGTGTGCATGCATTAGCAGTACTACACTTGATACTTAATACTAATATTATTACAAAAAAAATCATACTTTCTAAATGTCTATACTATATTCTTTAAGGAAAGAGATACCAACTTACTTTAGACATAATTATAAACTTAGAATATACATTAAACATTATAGTTACTAATTAACAATTAAAACTATTTTATTATCTGTGTGAAAGAAAGTAGCTCAAAATCTCCCAGACAGAATATATTAACTATCCTTTTCGAGTGTGTCGTAGTAATCTCCAAAAATTCTAATTTAACTTTTACTCCGGTGCACTCCAAAAGCATAATTTTACCTACGGCTAAACAAATTAAATACAAAGAATACCTACTATAAATATATACATATTGTCAGGTAACACACCATCAGACCGGTAACCGATTTAACTTTCATTTAGAGTATTCGGAATTATTAGAGGTAATTAACCGATATACCGTAGCGACAACAATAATATCCGATATATATGTATATATCATGAAAATTCTTAAGTTTAATTTTCGAGGTACACTATTGGTATGTACCTATGTAAAAAAATAATCAAAATTATTATGAAAACAACAAAAAAAATCAATCCCCGTTTTTTTTTTTGTTAGGGCGCCACTGATCTAAAAGATCAGAGAAACAAATAATATGTTTCTATTCTAGTCTAATGAGGATAAGTGTCAAAAAAATATCATCAATAAATTAGAATTTGTGTTTATTCTGAGCACCTGTATTGAAGGTACCAAACTCCAGTACATGTGACCACAATAACACCTTTAAAGAAACAAGTGGAGCGACATGAAGGATTGGTAGTCCCACATGCAACCACACTGTCATCTTCATCTTTAAGAGACGCGTACTATCTCTTTTTTTTTTTTTTTAATAGCGGATACAATTCCTCTTTCAAATAGCTGTTTATGTTATTGAACTCCATTGTAAACAGAATTAAATTACTTATTTATAAATTATCCGAGACGCAAACAATCGTGTACACGCAACACCATCTATTGTCAAAATCATGAATCATTTTAATTTCATTTATTTAAATTTATTTGCATTAGTTTTAGTTACCGACGCCAGGAAATGCCTGTGTCGCAAAAATAATTACCGTTTCTTTCAAGAATAACAATGTCACAAATATGCCAAAAAGTACGACAATTAATATTTACCAACCTTCTAATGGCGTGATCGCTGACCTCATGTATGCACACATATACATAAACAATATTATGATATAATTAATAATATTTCTGTATCAATCCATACATCACACCACACGAACTTCACCCATCAATTCCCGAGTCCGTGTCCATAATATCTTAAATATTATTCACAAAAAACGTTGAGGCGCCATAATGTGGCGTATAAATGATACGACGGCTAATGTTCTCTCATCTCAAGATTCGTGGGTGAGAATGATGGTGAAGCACAGGGAAGTGGGATGTATTGACTGATACAGTAAATAAAACCCTTGTAAAAGGAAAGAACATAAATTTAATGATTCTATAACCACGTCTATCATGGTTTAGCAAAGAAAAGAGTAAAGAGAAGGATTGATCCCCAACACGAAAAGGTTCAAACAATAATTGATGGCTCTCATGGTCCGACTCCTCTCCTCAGCATCATGGAAGGCCTCTCCAGGTCCAGATGCTCACCGATCGTAGTAATCTCCAAAAAGAAGTCTAGGACGAATCTTCTGAAGCGCCATCCGCCACAGCCTCTTCCGTGGGATCCAGATAATGGAATATGCAGATGCTACCTTATGTCCTTTTTGGTCCGTTCATCACTTCTTCCGAGATTTTCACCAAAGCAGCAGGCCCGCGCGGTTTGGCTTCATAGCCTCACAATCCGGCCATCGATCAATCAATAAAACAAAAAAACACACCCACTTCGGGCAAATTTTGTAGACGCCCTCCGACGTCAAACAAAATAGAAAATCAAAAACATAATCTCTCCCAACAAACACACGTCGATCACGACCGCTCCAGTCAGGTTATGTCGCCCGCCATGTTGAGTTGCTCCCTCCCGTCTCCCGTCTCCCATAGACATCCTCTCACCAATCTCTTCCGTAGACAATTATCCCAATCATAGACTCGGGGTCAGTATTTACGTTACAATTACTTGTGGGCAGAAGCACACAAATTACTGAGGGCTAAATCTGAAACATTGTTTTTTTTTAATTATTCTAGTTATTTCTAGTTATGGAAATGAATAAACTTATTAGATTTTGTACATGAACGTAGACAGACTCATATTTAAATATACATTAATAAATAAATGGTACGAAAAGTATACTGTTTATGCTTGATGAGGGAAGCTTTGCTTCTGAAACTCGTAGATACTTATATATTAAAAACGGTGGTGTAAACGAAGTACCATACTTCTCATTAATTATATTAAATTTATAGAAATCCACATTCCGTCAACCCGAAAAATAGTTTTTTTTCATTTTTTCGCTGCAGGACCAATCTTGTTTGCAATATAACACACAATTTAACAACATCGACATTCTTCACAATACCCGTTCAAAATATCGATCTGAAGTGAAGCGTACGACCACAAATAGATGCACGAGTATAAAATGTATCGAGGGCATCTCCTGTCCCGATTCTATCTTCCTCTTCCTCTTCCTCTTCCCACTTCCGTCTTACCTTGTTTTTTTTTTATCTTATTATCTACATAAATAAAACACCTGCATATAACCAATGTTACGACAAGAAACATTGTTGGCTTACTACCTTTTGATAAACTTTCTTTGTACGAGTATATATATATTTGCATTAAAGGCTGTTTGTTTCTTACAAACAAATAAATAAATTAATAATAACACCACAAAATAAATACACATCTATCGAAGAAATTACGAAAAGTGGTTCAACAATATATAATACTTTATTATTCGCCCTTCTACTTCCAATAAACAAAATATCCTGACATCCAATAAACAAAATATCCTGACATCCAATAAACAACAAGAGATTCCTGACTCGGTCCAGTTGAGTTCTCGGTAACATAATATAAATAAAGCAAACAGTGGTGAAAATAAACCTTTGATGGTTCTACAAATAAGAATATCCAAAGATCTGTTTCCATTTGAATAATAATACCTCGCATGATAGCAAGCCCACATATTATAGAGATACCTTTACTTTCTAGGAAAAAGCCGTAGATTTTCAGGAAGAGATTTCTACAAATATATCGTAATCGGGGGAAATACAGGCATATTTATTACGAGATTACGTAAGGTACACGAGATGTTCATATCTATATCTATGGAGGCGTTATAAAAAGATGGACGGTCGGATTAAAAAAAACTCTCGGGTCAGCAGACAATAAAAAGTAAACGGGAAAAAATGAAAAAAAAAAAAGAAATATTCTACTTATTTCTTATTTTAAAACTGTCAATTCATGATGAATTCCACCTTAATGTGATTTTTTTATTGAAAAACCACTTCCTTATTACGGGCATCTTCAGACTGGTACTGGTTGGTACTGGTACAACAAACTAAATATTTGGTATATATAGCATTTTTGTCAGGAGTGAGTCCCATTGCCCTTCAATAAATTTATGAATGAGAAATATGTTTTATTGCTGACGGAACGGCTTTACAATTATATTAAAAACTACTTTCTGGTTGGTTTATTACCTTCTGGACAGGGTGAAACCGGCCCGGTCTGAAATAAACAGGTGGAATATGGTTACAAAGGTTTTATTAATTAAAAAAAATCGTTATAATATACTACATTGTATTTCTGTCAAATGATTTTTTTTTGCTGGATACGCATCCAGAAGTGTCAGTGACCCGCGGCTTGGTCATAGTTAATTCAATTATCAGTTCAACGTTTTACAGGTGTCGAAACGGTTCTCCACTTAGCACACCTTCTCCGTCTAGGTGTCAAACAAGTTGGGGGAAACAGACAATGAGTTCCGCACGACCTAAAACGGTTGTTATATTTAGAGATGCTTTCATAATTTGACGAACGTAATCAAGGCGTGAGATTTTAAGAGCCCTACCCAAAATGACTGGGTAAAGCATTGCATAACTTTAGGTGAGATTTAGGTTTTGTTTATTTTATAAAAAGTGAATTAGAAAAAATACACTTTGTACGAATCCACTTTTATTTTGTATATATGTTAACTAGTTTCCATTGAGTTGAGTCTTCATCGGAACTGAAAAATATACTAATTAAATGACAGGAGTGTGCATGTATTTACACTCATAGTAATATAATGGGGAAAAGAAAGATAAGATGTTGAGAGGGAGACAACTGACGACCTCCATAGTCGAGGGGTAAGGCTCTCGACTACGAATCCGAAGGTCGCGGGTTCAAATCCCGGCGTGCCAAGTAATTTTTATGTAATTAATTTGTGCTGTTTCACAATTAAATGATTTAAAAATAATATATAGTATATTTGCGCAAGATTTGTGGAAGATACTCTCAGTATCGCCCTGGAGGAAGAAGACCACCATTCAGAATTGAAACGTTGCTTTAAATGGCTTTTAGCCGTGTTTGGTGACCAGATCTGAATAGCCAGGTATTTCCCCACCTTCCTCTTCCCCTTCTCCTTCCCCTCCCCAATACCTTCAGCCTCACAACATTCCTCAATTGGGGATGCCATAGTACCGCTGGCTCCAGACGGTTGGGAGCAGTTGGGACTCTTGTGCGGTATACATATAAAAAAAATAATAAAAAGTATAACAAAAGAAAGTTACAATATAATATACATAAATATGCAGAAGATGGGAAAGAACCCTAAAGACAAAGGAGGTAAGTTTTATAAGTGTATATGTAAGTGTTCCATATTTTGCAAGTAACTTAATATAAATATTAATAATCGAATGAAATTTGCATTATTTATCAGTAAGATGGAGTTAAATTTTAATAAAGCTACATGAAAGGATCTCACCTGTACACAGAATGAAGTTTACTGGCACTAACTGTAATGATTGTCATTTTTGGCAGAGTTAAACAAACGCAATAATTACGAAAATACAAAAATCACAATAAAATAAAACAAGGGACTTTATGTCCATATTATTTATAAACGATTCATGTACTTTAAAAGAAATGATGACCATTAATATTAAAATAGGTACTAGGGGAAGCGTCCAAGATGGTCGCCGCACGTATCGTAGAGATGATTTCTTGAATGAAATCAGATTTAAACTTACAATAAAAAATTATTCCATTTCATATTCCGTGTGTTCCTGCACCACCGCCAATTCATATCAATGTTTAAAAGCATTATGTGCTGAATGATTTTATTTTATAAATATTTAAATTGACGCCACCTGTGTGCGCAGCGTTACGCAAAATCTGCGTAGCTTTATTAACTTGTGTTGAATGCCCTAAAGCCTCCGCATTCAGAATTTCTATCTACATATTACAAACTTCCCTTGAAAACTTGAAGTTTTTATGCACTTAAAAAAATACGTATTTGTTTATTTTAAAGATAATGTCTATTCGGATATCTAGTTGAAAGGGTAATTATATGATATTCCCTAGATAAAATCGCAAAGTATGTTCAGAAAAATATAAATAACACGTGTGGTTCTGTTATTTAACATGTTATAGGTATGAAAAAAAATCACAGCGTTTCTTTAAATACTGCTTAAGTCAGTAGTCTTGAGATTTTTACTTTATTCTTAATATGTCGTGTTTTATTAAATATTTTCTAAATCTCTTATGCCCTAAGCATAATTTATATTGGCGCGCTCCTCTCTCTTCCATATTAACGTATCTCCTTTTCAAACAATGTTCAATTTCCGCTAGGAGGGTATTGCTGGCTCTTAAACGTCAATGCACGCAGCAGACAGCTCTTTAAAAGGCAAAGCGATCATCCGTACCCAATTAGAGATAGATATTTTTTACAAAAATTAATGTTGTGTTTCTTGAAAACTGAGAGGAATATACGTATAAATCAGTGCCTGGGGGTGACTGGGGCTTGGTTAGGGGTTGGGTAGAGGACATGGAAGCCATGGTTCTCGAGGAACAATACTCAATTAGCCATATTCACGCTGCGGCGCCGATTTCTCTTACCAGAATAATTCCATAGAACAAGCTTCTAATTGCAGCCATTATTTGACGAGCCAACAATTGAGACCCGCTTGGTTATGAGGTCAGAAACCGCTAATAGTTCGGTACTTGGAACCGATGCTGTAAAATTATAGAGGATGCAAAATTAGAGACAAGCCAATGATTTCTATATAATCGTCTAAAATTCTGGAAAATGGCCTGGACTCACCTGAGCTCACCGATTTTATAAAATTCCACAAATTATCAAGACCAACCCGACAAAATGACTTTTTTTTTCGTTTGGCCGTATGCAGAACTAGCCTTATAAAAAAAAACAATTCCCCATATATGTGTACAGCAGAACACGCAATTTAATAAT
Source organism: Halesus radiatus (assembly GCA_022606495.2). NCBI lineage: Eukaryota > Metazoa > Arthropoda > Insecta > Trichoptera > Limnephilidae > Halesus > Halesus radiatus. The sequence goes on from JAHDVE020011125.1 coordinate 41,460, forward strand.
ATCTGTGCTGAGACTGTGCTGTGCTGCACGGTGTAATGTGAATAATCGCGTACGTGCTGTGCATGTACTGTACTTACTGTTCTGCTCTGCGCGGTGCTGGTAGATATGAATAAACTTTTATGGGTACGATTACAAATTACTGCACAAGTATTGTAGGATGTATTAATAGCATCTCCTATCCTCATCATATATTCCCTTCCTACTCCTCTTCCTTAGTTAAATGTAAAATAAAACTCCTGTCCCTACCCAACTTTAGCACAAGAAACTTTTTTGGCTTAACCTTGTTTCTATCTTTTTACTTTCATCCCAGCAATGGGTCCTCCACGGTTAGGGTGTTAGCTAAGTTAGGGTACCCGCATGTGAAAATTTCAATTGACACGGTACCGTAACGAAGTTACAGAGCGCAGGGCGTTCGCACTAGCGAAACATGAAAGCGATAATAAACTTCTATATGTCGGTGAATACATTGACTTTGACACTGGGAATGCTTTCCAACTCAAACTAAATACTTGGTAAACAACAATAAAAAACAAAACAAATATTTAAATAATACATCACAGTCAAAACTCGAGAATGACGAACTAATGTAATATTTATAAAAAATATCACCTTTTAACTTAAATACCAGTATTTATTTTAATTTTTTATAAGAGACATTTTCATAAAAAAAAATTTCAGTTTTAATTTCTCAAAGCTCGCCAAAACGCTTGAAATCTGGGAGGGTACGCGTGACGTCATCCATACGTAGTTTTGTCGGTTAAGGCGACGCAATGGGAAGTAATGCAAAATCATGGGTTTTTGGTTTGAAAATTTGATGGCTTAGAAATATCATAGATGAATTCATTAAATACTGCAAGTAGAACAAACCTTGGCCTTTTGTTTAACCGGGCATTTTTATGTGAGTCTTTTTATAAGCCTAGAAAAAAAATTATCAGACCAAAAAAATGTTTAAAGTGCAAAATCTTCTACTTACGAACCCTTTTTCCGATATTGTCGTATTGTTCGTTGTGCCAAATAAAGGTTTTCGGAATATGACGGAAAAACATTTTAATATTTAAGACTAACATTAAAAAATAAAACATTTGTTAGGAATTCAGAAATTTTGTGCGTTATTTCGTTAGAATTTTACGAAGTGGGTCGCCTTAACAGTAAGGCCACTCCGACACGGGTCTGTATGAAATCAACAAATCAGAAAATATATAATTAACAAGAATTCAAAACATGAATACCTACTGAAATAATTTGTATACCATAGTGGTGACTCGTGTGCGACTGCGCGATATCGCGTAAAATTTCCAGCATTCTTAATGCACGAGGCCGACCGACTCGCGAGGGACGACCTAAGTTCTATCAGTCTCTAATGGTTTTAATGGTTTTTAAGTAGCGATTTATTAATTCTACGTATAATTACGTATAATAAAAACTATACATTCAGTATCAGCGTTTGTTGATTTATTTATATCAGGGATGCACAGACCGCGGCCCTTCACCGCATTTCACATTGTCATAAATATAAGACTGATTTCAAATCCATTTATTTGGACAAAATATTAACGGGGAGAGGGACGTCAGAGAGTTATTATTTATTAATTCAAAATAATGATAATATTATTGTGCAATACGATAAACATGGTGTTTTTAAAGAGAAAAATATTTATTAAGTTTTTTTTTTAATTTGCATGGGCTTAGCATTTATCAAAATATAATCAGAAATATTCTGACCGTTCTACGCATGTTTTACAAAAACATTTAAAAAGTTGAATATCCTTAAAAAATGCTGTGAAGGTTTTTCTGTAGCTTGTCGATAAGATAAATTAAAAAAAGAACAGCGTGTTGTTAAATTTTTTTATTAACACTACGTAACTTTAATGTTTTTTTTGTAATGCGGATTACAAATGTTTGGTTACGTTTATTTACAAAAACGCAACGATAAAGGATGAAAAATACTTTTCTCCACTGTAAAAATCATATTCGTATTTTAAATATTTTGTAAAAACATAATGGGACGGTCAGATAAAGTAATATTTCTGATCAGATTTTGATAAATACTAAGCCTATGTAAATTTATAAATATTTTTCTATTTAAAAACATTATGTTTATCGTATGGCGTAATAATATTATCATTATTTTGAATTAATAAATAATAACTCTCCGACGTCCCTCTCGCCCTTAATATCCAATTTCGATGAAAGGTGTGCGTATTTTAAAAAGGTGAAGCCCACATTCGATTTATTAAATAACAAAAACCCCTTTGGAATTGTGGTTGAAAACGCACAAACAGAAGCTCAGCAGGAATTGACCTACAGAACGACGACAATTCTTCGTCATAATTTGAATAATGGCAATCTGCTAAATTTCTATCGTTATCTTAGTAAAGAAAAATATCCATTCTTGGTGAATAATGCGTTAAAATCTGCAAGATTATTAAACTAAACACTTATGCCAGCAAATATATTCAATAATGAATATAAACAATTCTAAAACACGAAACCGCTTGAAGGTAGAAAATTTTGAATCAATTTTACGTTTGTCAACCACTAAATTGTCACCACATCACGCGAAAATAATGTACAAATCAAATTGAATATTTTGCAAATAAAAGTATGTACAAATCCATATTGTAAGAGCTATAATACGTATATATTAACTATTTTTAACAATATCATATATATATAAATATTTTTTTTTACATGAATACGGCACAAGAGTCTCAACTGCTCACAACCGTCTGGAGCCAGTGAGACTATGGCATCCCCAATTGGGGAATGTTGTAAGGCTGAAGGTATTGGGGAGGGGAAGGAGAAGCGGAAGAGGAAGGTGGGTAAATACCTGGCTATTCAGATCAATAAAATAATAATATTTACTTGCGCACGCAGTGATTTTAACCCGCGACCTTCGGATTCGTAGTCGAGAGCCTTACCTCTCGACCATGGAGGCCGTCACATATACCATATTATGTACATTGAAGTATTTATGTATATTGTTTCCAAGTACCCCCCCCCCCTCCCCCAAAACAACCTCCGCTAACGTGTTGAAAGATGTACTTTATTTACATGAACAAAGAACGATGTTCTAGATTTCGACCTCCGGCAATACGACAAAAAATACAGATAGGAAAAATATCCAGTGAAATGTAATACGAATCGTTCGTCTGATTGCCTTTGAAAAAAAAACGTACGGTAATAAAACGAAGAAAAACATGAATTGCCGCAGTAAGAAAAAATCGGTTCTTACTTTTTAAATTAAGCACTGTAACTTAGTCTATATTGAAATCAATATTTGGATGATTTGTACAGCGCTGTGTTTTTGTGAAAAATCTCCTCAAGGGCGCTGTACAAATATTTTTCCAATGCCCCATTTTATAAAACATATTGAAGTGAGCCTTCGAATAATAAAATAAGCATAAAATACTATTGCATTCATTTTTTTAATTAATGAAGACCAGAGAATCAGACCAATGAAATCGATTATCTGTTCAAGAAAATTAAACTATTTTTTATTGTATATTTGGAACACTTAACAGTCAGCACCCAAAAATACACACTTTACAGGTTGCTAACTCAAGAAATACTACGAGTTATTTATCTGTAAATTGTGTACGGTTAATAAGGAAAATGAATAAGTTTGCAAAAAAGAAATCCTCAAACTGTCAACGTTTATATTCTATATGAAAAAGGAACTGGAAAATCAGATAAAATGTTCAATTTTTTTTCACTGGTTTTCAAACTGTACCTAACATTTTCATAACTACCCATATACAATTGACAGATAAATCATTTGTGATATTTCTTAAGTTACCAACCTGCAACGTGATATTTAGAGTCATTTTTGATTGGTAGCCCTTAACAGAGTGATAACAAATAATACAGATCGATAGAAGCAAATTAAACGTAAGGTCATCATCTATTTACAAAATGTTCTGATCATGCATTGAGTAAATTATCATATTATGCTATAAAGTTAAGAAGAAAATAAAGATGCAACAAGTGCAATATCAAGGATAATAACAACATTTAATATGTTATCAATTTCATTGTTCATATCGTTTTCGTTATGCATACGACACATGCGGGAGACAGAGAGGGTTGAAAAACGCTATATTGCTATTTAATGATTTTATTCTAAATCTTTCATATTCTCTGTGTGTTATTATTAGGTCAGTGGCTGAGTTGGCATTGCATCTGGGTCTCAGCCAGGCATCTTGAGTGCAATTCTTCGGCTGGATCCATGTCCTCTCCTGTCCTCCATCACTACATAAGCAACATCATCGGCTTAATGTGATAGTAGTAGGAGACTTTCAAATATTGTTAGGTTATTCAGGACGATTATTAGGGGCTATGGGTAGTCAGGGGTAGGGGTAGTGGTAGAGTAGGGGTAGGGGTAGGGGTAAGTGTAGATGTAGGGATAGGGGCAGAGTGCAGGGGCAGGAGCAGAGGTAGGGCAGGGCAGGGCAGTGCAGCAGTAGGCAGGGCAGCAGGCAGGGTAGGCAGGGTGCAGGGGCAGGGTGGCAGTGTGGCGTAGTAGGGCAGTAGGGTGATACAGGGTAGGCAGAGCAGGGCAGGGGCAGTAGGCATATGCAGGGGTAGGGGTAGGAGCAGAAGCAGGGACAGGAGTAAGGATAGCACAAAAACATCGCAATCTCAAAACTTCACTCCTAACAATTCATAACATTCCTGTAGCCCGTATAACACAATTTAATCGATAATACATATGTATATTATTATACAACGGTCAGGCAATAAACAATACAATTTGCTTTAGCAAAAAAAAACAATCATTGCAATAACATTATAGCAATAACAGTCCAGCAAAACCGTATTGAAAAATGCAGGAAATATTTTTAATCAACATTATTTTTGCTGGGCTGCGTCCATAACGCTGCTGAAAATAATAATAATTCAAAAAAAAATTGGGGAAAATGCAGTTATTTTGTACATGTGTGAATATTTAATCACCAAAAGGCTTTTACCCATTGAGTTTAGACACACTAGATTCGCCTGAATAAGTAATCACCGTATTTCAATATTATAATGCAAATGGTTAACTTTCTATAACGCCGTTACATCTTATCGTTAAGTCTTTTTTAATGTGTTTTTAAAAGATTTTAAAGTTATTGTACTATATTATAAATATAAATATATACTATATTACATATTAAAGTTATTGTGCTATATTATGAATATGAATATATACTATATTACAAAACTCCTTTCCACCTCAAACTAAATGGTAGGTCATTACACGATGGTGGAGGGGAGTTGGTAGAGGTCAACGTGAGATGCTGAGAGTATCCAGCCAGTCGACGGCATTGGGAGTCACTTGGTTCAGCACAGGTGTGCCATAGGAAAACTGGTTAAGTGGACATTCCTCCAGTGTTGTTCAAATTTTCTTCCTTGATTTATTTTTTCAGTCTCCATAAAACAGTTGTACTGTACATCAATATATTACGGAGATTACAGATGTAGAATACCTGAAGGTAAATAAGAAATTGTAAAAAAATACACGTAGACAAGCATTAGGAATAACAGGTAAGTAAACATTGGTATATTCATGATTACCACACTGAAGATGGTAATCTGTAACAAATATGCAAGAAGTGGTTGATAGGAAAATTGTAAAAGTGATAAGGGCAATTTTACAACTATTTTGTGACACGGGTCAAAAGATCAGTAGTTAAACTGCCTGTGAGTACACTGATAATGTCAACGGTCAATAAGGCGTCGTTGAGCGGATGAGTCACTCTGCTGGATTGAGATATTCTGGTAAACAGTTGTTCATACCTATACATATATTCGTTTGCGATTCATTTTCTTGTTGTATGGGGGAAAGCCTGATGGCAGTGCTTGGTATTCTGAAACTAGGGGTAAGAGTTTAGATTTAGAGCCTTTAAAAATAGGCTGTTCGTATCCAAAAGAGGATTCTGTCTCCATCTGTAATTGGTTTCAAGGATAGTGTGTTCGAATCGCATGTATTAATTGTGCAGAAAGCACAAAACGAACCTTGTAAGTCTAATAAATATGAAGGCAAAAATTGAATCATACATTTGAATTGATTACTTTCCGCGCCAGAAAGTCCCCGATCTACCCAAGGTTGTAAATCTTGGACTTTATGGATGGATTGAATAATATCGCGAAAATCTTTACGCAGATGGGTGATTGTTAACTCGTTAAATGAAAACTCCGTGAATGTTAACACTGTCATATATTTTTGATGATTTATATAAATGTTCTAATGAGGCTTGAATCACTCTTCAGCAAGTTATTGAAGGCTGTTGTTGCTGAGAATTTCATGAGAAGAGAAGAAAGAAATGGGCAGTTGATGGTATTTATGTCTACGACATTTGAAAAGCATAGAAAGGTACAATGAATTGCATTATTCAAGATAAATTGTCTATTATTTGGACGGGTTCACACTGAGCGATTTCTGATATAAATATACAATCACATGCTGAATTGAACTAAAAATGGTTAGACTAAGATTGACAATAAAATATGAATAAAATATGAAAACACTAATAATCAAAATGAAATGATATTATTTAAGTCGCATTCCGCTTCTCCCACCGAATTACCTGTAACGAACGTGCTACCGGCTACTTGTATGAGAGAGAAAACATGAAAGAGAACAATTTAGGTATATAAGAATGTGTATGGTTGTCCAGTGTATCTTCGTTGTTACCTGTCATCCGAGATAATACATTGTGCTAATTATAGGCTATTGACTATTATTCCGCTATCCCAATATAGCAAAATCGGTAATGTAAAAAGTCACTGTACAAAATGCAAAAACATTATAATTGATTACTTAAAAAGTATTACGAACAGTTTATCTTCAAGAAATAATTTGGACCAAAAGTTTGACTCTTCATTCTAATTAGTTTAGCAGGCTTTTACTAAGAATAAAAAATACTTCTAGAGTCAGAAGAGATAAAGATAGGTCGCTTTCTAGGGGAGGGCTTACCTAGTAAAATCCCTATCAATGCTCGTACCTTTGTTGTGGGTTTAAATTTTCATTGTGATATTATTGTTTTGTAACGAGATTAAACAGAAAATTGTATGCCAAAAAAATTTCTCGTTTCAGTTTTCGGTCTAGCGGTTTGGAAAAACTCCATAACGTTAACTGAATGATTAATTGTCATTTCGTGGAAGGTAGCATTAAAATTACAATGTTATTTATTTGGCGATGATAATATGTAGGTTGTTGTCATGCAACCCTCACTGTATTGTGATGAAGATACTATTTGACACAGGGTAAAATAACGTAACGATATTATAACTTGTAATAAAAGTGTTTGTGGGGAAAATGACAAATACTTATTATTGTGAGAAGATTCCGATTACTTGGTGTCGAAAGGAATTATCCCTGGGGCATCCATCCATGTAGTAGAACGAGTTTTATAATGTATCTATAAATACTTTATTTTTCCAAAAAACGGTTGAAGACAACAGGACTACAAATAAATACGGGGATTTAATTGTTTCATTTTAAAACAAGCATTTCAAGACCACAGCTCGTGATGGAAAATATTTCTGTTGATAAACAAATTCCAGGCAGAAGAAGCTGTCCAAAATTTATGATCACCGTTCAAGATTTTAAGTTGAACATTCGAAAGTCGACATCACTGCAGTGAAGCACTGAAGCTATGCAGCGAATGGCTGCTGAATTCACAGTCATTATTGATACAGAATGAAATTGACACTTGTGTTTTTACAAGGTTTTTGAAAAAAAATATTGTAATTTTTATATTTTTTTTTTATTGTTTTTTTTAAGTATTGAGATTTTATGTAACTTTAACTTCGTATAATTTCTATTACGTATTCCATTATATCAATTACTAAAACAATACAATATGTTTTTTTTTAAAAGAAGTTAAATAACAACTTACCGACTAAATAAATGTTTTTATTATTAAAAAAATAATTAAAAATCATCTTGTTTCGAAAGCGATAATTTCTTGATCAGGAATATACAGAATACAATTTATTATTATTATTACTACGAACAAGCAGATTTCTGGTCCTTAGTTTAGATGAATGAATTATATAGCAATCTTATGTCCAATAGACCCTACTACAATTACTTAAAAATATCTAAATTAATTGAATAATTAAAAAAAAAGTACAGTACAAGTATAAACATAACAAGAAACATTTTTAAAATATTATATTTTGGACGTGTACCCGTATCTGACACACATGTCGCATGATCAAATCCAATTTGTCATATCTGGTCCACGATCTTATTCAACGCAGTGTACGCGTTTTTTTTAATAGATTTCGGAGATAGGGCACGAATCTGGAACATATTATTTACAAATAGAAGAGAAAATAAAAAGTTCGCGATTCTGTTGGGACTGAAAAATGATACATATTTTGCCCGCGAGCGTAGACAATTCGAAACGCCCGGAGACAGTGGAATTATGGAAATACCATTATAGGCAATGTTTTGAGGCTGAAGAATGTAAGGGTGGGGAGGGCGAAGGAGTAAAGGAGGGTTGGTAAGTACCTATCTATTCAGATCTGGTCACAAAAAATGCTAAAGACAATTCAAGCAACTTTCCGTTCTGAATTGTTGCATTTAGTGTTGATCACTATCATACATCTTCTTCCCCTTGTCCTACTCGGGTCGGGGTCCCACGTCATCGACGAAGCGGTTCCAGGCATCCCTGTTTTCTCCCTGAGAACACCCGTGTCTGGGACAGCCCACTGCACGTCTTCCCTCTGGAATAGCACAAATAATTTTGCTTTGGAATTCGATCTTCTGCCATTCTTACTACGTGCCCAAGTCACCTCAGTTGCGACTTTTCTGTGAAGAGTAGCTAGCAGTGGTTCGATGTTTAGCTCATTTTGTATGGTCGAACTGCTTATTTGATCCCATTTTGTGACACCTCCCACTGCTCTCAAAAATCTCATTTGCTCAGCTTGGACCCTGGAAAGTGTTCGCTCGTTCAACATCCAGGTCTGGTGACCATACGAGTGGGACGGTACACTGATTCGTACATTGCCAACTTTGTCTAAACAGCTCAGCCTTTCTTATCACTGAGTTGTAAAGAGGACGCAACACACCGCTTACAGTACCTATTTTATGGTCAAATATAGCATCTTCATAATTGATTTATTCATATAAATGCTGATAAAAACCCTATTAAGTTTGTCGGTATTTTAGAATTATCTGAAGCCCTTTCTTTGCCGGCTCGCAAATATAAATACAATATTACCAAAATGGGTTAAGGTTTTCCTAGAAATTTGCTAAATATGAAATACGCATGTTTGTGTTTTCGGGCGATGATATGGTGTTATTCTCCCGTAGATTCCTTTGGCAGCTTCATCTTTATGCAAAAATATAAAAACTGTTTCTAAATCTTTTTAATAAATAAAATTAGAAGTAAATCATATTTAATAATGTTATTATTAAATTCTGAAAGTATTTTAGTTTTTTTAATTATTGTTACAGCTGTTTCGGCGTTCAAAGCCATTTTCAAACTGCGATTAGGCCACATTGAGACGACTTACTTATATGATTTTATTTACTCCCACCCAATGTTAAATTGTACGGTGTTTAAAATGATTTATTACCGCGAAAACCGATTCACTTTAAAAATTATTGTGATAATTAAAAATTCTCTATTCTGTGAGGTACTTACAGTTGAAGCCTGTTTTCCCAACATAGAGTGTTTTCATGATAGTTTTTTAATGACTTGAAAGCTATTTAAGTTAATGAAACTAATGTACTTTGAACATAATCATAGCATTTGAATGATTTGTATTAGCGACGTTTTTGTGAAAAATCACGTCAGGGGCGCTGCACAAATGTTCTTTTTTCCAAGGCTTTATCTTATCACTAACTATAGACGATCTATTATTATATATTATGTACAATTAAGCGAAAAATAAACAGTTACTTATTTTTTTTCACGATGATCCATATTTCGAGACCGCGGAAAAATGGCTTCAGGTAACAAGGAACCATGATTTTTTTATCTGCAAGTCCAGAGCCAAGATGATTACCGCTCTGGCTTTTTTTTTCGAACGCCAATTTAAAAAATAATTATACTACACATTTTAATATTTAATAAAGCGGGAAATAATACATCAGACGAAAAGCTCTCTTTGGCCGGACTGCAGACTTTAAAAGGTTACCCACGTTTCAAAGCAATGCATAGAGCTCCAGAGCACGTAGAAAAAAAATCAATTCACACGATTGTCCCGTGGGTCGAGTGCAACGCTTTATCGCATCGCGTCACGTCACAGCCTTGTTTGACAGCTTGACAGCTGACGGTACAAACATCATCACGGGCGGCCGTGCCAAACTCCGCCTGCCGCAACAAAATTACGTTCAAACTTCGGCCAAATGACATTAACAGAAGCAAAAGTGATGTTGAACGCCGGCGGGTGGGCAAAAAACCTTGGACAAAAAATAGCAAACTATTTTTGAGATTTTTTTTAATGCTAAATAGTGTAATATTAGAAAATGTACAGTCGATCGGGTAGATATTTATGAAGACGAATGAATACATGTAGCATTCCTGTTTTGTTGATCGAAATGGAAAAAGATATTTAAGGAAATTCAATTCAAAAAGGGACCAATTTTAAGAGCGGATTACAATAATAAATTATCGTATATTGAGTAACCGAATAAAATGCAAAAAATAATTTTAATATGATTTATTTTAACGAGTTATTGAAACTTATAAACCTCATTGTAATATTTACATTTAATCATCTTCTATATTACATAAAGAAGAATGTCCCGGGCGGGCGGTGTGTGTTTGTTTTCTATGCAAACCTACAGTTTTATTCCGAACTGGATGAAATTTTGCACACTTTACCTACAAAACAATATGAAGGTCACTGTCTAGATGAGGTTATTAAAAACCACCCCCATCCCCCATTCTCAGCCTTACAGCCAAATTTTGGTACTTCTTGATGAAATTTTTCACACTTAATGTTCAAAATAAAAATAAAATTACTTTGTAGGGATAGGGAGTAGGAGTAAGGGTAGGAGTAGGAGTAGGTGCAGGAGTAGGGGTAGGAGCAGGAGTAGGGGTAGGGATTTTAAAACTTTACTCCAAACCATTCATAACCCCGGGCAAGCTAGTTGAAGATGATATTAAGAAATCTTAAATGAAATACAAAACAGAAAAAGACACAGAAATTAAAAAGAAAACTGAGTTTTTATAATTGGATTGTTTTCACGATAAGTGTGAACATCTGTAAAAACCCAGTATAAAAAAATAAGTAACGGTCGCATCTGGGAATCAAACCCGGACTTCTGTCTTACCGGGACTAGCATCTAACCACTGACATGATGAGACCTTATTATTTTTCGTAATTTTGATCGACATCGTACCTCAATCTATGCTAATTGCTAATATCACCCTCAATTAATTCCAATTTTTTGTGTCTTTTCTGTTTCGTTGTTAATATAATATATTATCTTCAATGGTTAAATTATTTTAATGTAAAGCAAGGGTTTCGGCATATTTATTGTGGTATTTATATCTGGTTCTGCGTGATTTTTGGCTTCCTTCAATCGTCACAGAAGTTGAAATTTTGATTGTTGTATTTTTTTATACAACATTAAGAGTACATCAAATACTTTTGTTCTACAAAGACATAATAACATTGTGGTTAAAGGATTTGACAACCATTGCGACATATTAATGATAGTACCTATAACGTTTCGTAAATTGCAGAAGTAAGAATATATTCATCGTAAGCATAGAGCATTAATATTCAGGTTACAGGTAGCCAGTAGCAAGGACAGTGATAAGTGACAAGTAAAGCGTTTAGTTAATTTTAAGTCACTGACCGAGTGTGGACATATAAGTGGCATGTAGCAAGTTACCGTTAAGTAGACATTTAGATAATTTGAGTTTTTCGGTTAAGTAGCCCTCGCAGACAATCAAATTTAACTACAAATATAAGAGTTCATGAAATCGCTTACTTAATTGCACGTGTGGACGGCACTTATCAGTTTTCTCAGGACAGTGATTTAGTTACCAATTATCTCCACTATCTTTGCTACTGGCTACGTGTAACCTGCTCATTAGTCTTAAATCATTTACTCAAACATTACGCAAATAAGCAATATCTGTAAATGGCGGGTAAAAATAAAGTATGCAGTTGGATTCATTATTATGAACAAGGTAATAATTAAAGACTGACGACCTCTGTGGCGTAATAGTTCACGCAATCTAATAATGAAACTGTTTTTTCCTCTTGTCTCAATATTCACGTTGCCAGTTTCGGAGTCAAATATATTTTAAATGAATTTCCTCAAATTCTATTAAAACATAGCTTTAATACACGGTTTCGGCCGAGTTTAAATTGTTTTGTTGCTAAAAATTACATGACAGAAATTTGGCGTCTGGGTGAAATCACAAAAAAATCACGATGGAAGAGACGTTGCGAGTTGAAAAATTTCGGGTTGATCAAGAAATTCAAATTTTAAATTCCATACAAATTTCATTTTCGAGATATCAATCTTTGGAGCACAGACGTCAGGTGGGAATGCTGTCCTTGTTTTACTGGTATTTTAATGGAAGATGCTCTGAGGAACTAACGTCATTGATCCCTTCGGCACCGGTGCATAGTTGGGAAACACGCCAAACGCGTGCCCAACATTTGCACACAGTAGACATTTGTCACATGAGAACGGGTCGCTTTTACGATTCGTTCCTGTGTTCAACAGCTCGGCTGTGGAATGATCTGCCGGCCTGTGTTTCATCCATCCTACAACTTGGGTCTCTTCAAAACCCAAGTTCACTCCTTCCTATCCCCAAAAAGACCCTCCACACAGCATCCCCAAAGATGATATAGGCCTTGAGGGAAATTATTTCCTCCTTGGTCTCCTGTGTGGAGTTACTGTAAAAAAAAATAAACATAATTTTAAAAAAAAATTAAGGAGCTGAAAAGTCGTAAGACACATCTGAAACAAAACACATATTTAAAACAAAACACACATTTAAAATCACTTAAGCAGTTATAACTTCAGTCTGTTTCTTTTTCATTTTCCAGACTAAGTGCTTCGTGCTCTCCCTCTCTGTCCCTCGGTTCCTATATATCCCCGTCTTTTTCTCGCAATGTTTCTGGGAAACACATAAAACACATTTTAAACCGAACGCCGCGGATAATAATTTTGCACAAAGCAGACGTTACACACAAGTGGGAAGAGATCCTGCTGAAATTTTAATGTCAGCGTAGATCAGGGGTACTCAAACGGTCGATCGAGGAATATTTGAGACTCGGTCGCATGAAGTAGTTATGTAGTATATGTATTTATCAGCCAAATTGTATTATATTTTACAATTTCATCGATGAACGAACGAACTCGTGTAAATAACAATATATTGTAAGGTAGATTTCTATTATTTCAAGGCTGAAAATTGTATTTTTGCCTTATATATATATATATATATACATATATATATAAAGAAAAGCGTCCCGGGCAATGCTTGTTTGTTTTTTTAAACAAATCTACAGTTTTATTCCGAGCTTAAAAATAAGAGGAAGGTCACTGCATACATAAGATTTAGAAAAACCACCCCATCCCCACCCCACACAGTAGAATGTTGGTACTTTTTGATGAAATTTTGCACTCTGTTCTTGTTCAAAATAAGAGAAAAATTACTGGGTAGGGGTAGAGGCAGGGTAGGCGTTTTGGTAGGGGTTGGGGTAGGGATAGGGGTGGGGGTGGGAGTGGGGGTGGGGGTAGGGTGAGGGGTGGTGGTGGCGGTAGGGGTGGGGGTAGGGGTAGGGGTGGTGGTAGGGGTAGGGGTGGGGGTATGGGTAGGGGTAGGGGTAGGGTTAGGGGTGGGGGTAGGGGTGGGGGTAGGGGTAGAGGTAGAGGTAGGGGTATGGGTGGGGCAGGGGCAGGGATAGTAGTAGAGGTAGGAAAAGGAGTAACACAAGCACATCACAACCTCAAAACTTTACACCAAACCATTCATAACTCCGGGCAACGCCAGGTACTTCAGCTAGTGAACAATATATTTAAAAACATTATTTAAAGGGAATCAAAGTTATAAAATGTTTTCATTATAATCAATACAAGTCTAAGAACCACTGGTAAATGTATTTTATTTTGTTTCTGTCCAAAATGAACAGTGGCTAGCTAGATTAATGGGTTTTGCCGCGACCTGCGATGCCATTCTTCCCGGCTTTGTATCAGACTGTGTTATTGTTTTATTTTTCGGCTATACGTCATTTAGGCTAATTTTCAACGACCACTTTAACCGACGGCGTACAAACGGCTAAGTGAAGAAATTATAAAGTGCACACTTTAAATTAAAGCACCTTTCCCCTTCTATTCCACTTATTGTCCTCGTTGAGAAAGAACTTATAAAACAGACAAAACATTTTTGGAGAATTATACAATAACGGATGAATAATGTAATAAAATAAGTTGAACAGAGTCTTCGAGAATAATGTAGTGTTTTAATTTATTAATTGGATAGTTTGTATAGCGCCGTTTTTGTGAAAAACACCTTTGGGACGCTGTACATATATCACTTGTTATGGTTTATCTTATTATATACAAACAGATATTGCAACATAATTTAATTTATTAGAAGGTTAGTGGCAAAAGAAGAGTTGCTATTTATTTTAAATATTAAAAAAAAAATGTTCGAATTTGGGACTGGAGAAATTTTTTTAGAGATGACCATAAAAAGCATAAAATTCTACTCCGGTTCAAGTGAAATGATCATGTTTTGGTTTAAAAAGAAAGACAAACACTCCCATGTTATAAATAAACCGATAATATTTGATTTACTCCTACTGGCATCATTATAAGCGGAAAATGTTGCTTGTGTAATGATGGAGAATTTAGTTAACAGAGGATTGAACCCCCGACGTCTGGGTGAGAATGTTTCGAACAACTCGGACGAGAAAAGGTCAATAAAATAACTTTATTTTGATCACTTATGTATTATCACAGTGTTATCAATGAATAGTTCGGTACCTATTTACAGTAAATCAGTTAAAGTTGTAATTAAATATCTACACAGGTTTTCAATTAAAGACCTTGGAATAAAAGTCAATGTAATGTCAGATTTTTTTTTCAGGAAAGCATTTAAAGCGATGCGAACTAATGGACATTTGTTATTTTCAAACAAATTGGTGTGGACTATTGCTGTCTTATAGCAATACTAGTTTTAACGGTCAAATTGAGTGACTTCTATTTTTTTCATAAATATTTTGTAATAACCATTGCATGGACCCAAAGACAACATAAAAACAAATAAAATATATGCTGAAAAATACAGATCCGAACTAACGGATATTTTATGATTTCAAACAAATTAGTGTGGACTATTCTATTGCTGTGACAGAAATGTCATAGTCAATTTCATGGTAAACTTCTAGTTTTTTGAATTTTTTAAAAGAATCGCTGCATGGACCCATAGACAAAGAACCATAAAATAAAATCTATTTGGAAAAACACGAACATTTGAGGTTTTTATTCCAAGGAATTTAATTATTACAAGTAAGAGGATAATATACAGTAGTATTATGTCCAATTTTTTTAAATTTATTATTAGGGAGGGTTTTCGTAACATTATTTTAAAGCACCCTAGAGGTAATTTAAAAAAAAAACAATATTTTTACGGTTTGCTTAGCTTTGTGACGTGAATAAACTTCTTGTCAAGGTTATTTATAGAAAAAAAAACAGTCTACTAATAAGTCGGATTATGTCAAGAGTAGGGATAAATGGGAGCTGTTTCGTGCAATCCGTGGATGAAAAGCTGTGCCTATCTTAAGAAAATAAAAGCATACAAAAATAAATTTAAAATCACAATGATTATACCCCAATATAATGTTTCGACTTAACAAAAATTCAACTTTTCATCTGCAACCTGCCCTAGAGCATGCATAGATTCTAAAAATACTACCCCCCTTAGTAGTATTTTTTGACTTTATCGAATAGGATTTGTTAGCTATATTAAAATCGAAAAGACTACAGCATACCCCTGGTCAAATAGTAATGCACGCTACTGCCCGTAGGTAGAGCGTGGAAGAGGTGGATTGACTGCGTGGAAGAGGGTTGGAGCAGGATGAGAAGAACAGGGAGTGTAACAAATAGAAAACATTTTATTATTTAATATAATAATTTATAGAGTTTGGGAAGTTCCTCATACAGCAGTGTGTTTATAGAGAAATAGAGGATCAACAAAACCAGTAAATAGGTACGTTGAGCTTTGCATATTCAATCCATTTTAAGATAAACCCCACAGGAATTCATCTTGCTTACATCATCTGTAGAATTCTCCATCTTGTCTCATGATTTCAGTTTGTATTGTAATAGTTCGCCATATCAAGATCAGTCGTGTAATTTATCTCGGCTATGTTAACAATACGAAGTGTGATTCAGGTTTAATTGGTTACAATCACAATAGAACATTGTTCTGAAACACCTGGAGGATGGGGGGGGGGGGCAGGTTGGGAAATAAATCATTAATCCAATTCTGTCACCTACGAAATAAAAATATTAGAGAATAGACGCTTTCTCGGGTAAAAGATGACCTGTGGTGGGAGTAGAACTGTCAGGTTAAGAAATAACAAAATAATAACAAATATGAAAAGGATATTTAGTAGTATTCAATGGCAGAGAGTAAAGCAGCTTCCACACGAGTGGGCGGCCCGATACTAAAAAAGCCATGTCGTCGAAGGGTTCGACCATCCGGTCGTTCTTTCCTAAAGTTGGTACTCTTGACTAGTCCGCCCGCTCGTGTGGAAGCCACGTAAGGTTTCGAGTTCGATTCTTTTCTCTTTGTTTTAGTAAGTCATATTTTTTAACATGAACATTATCTCAATAATTAATGTGATAATGAAAGCTGTAGGGATTAAGTTGATTTTAAACAAAAAAAAACACTTAATTTATTTCGAATTTCAAGAACTATTAAAAAAAATGCATATCATACTTTAAACTTATATACTTTAAACTTTTATACTTTATACTTTAAATTTGTAATTCATCATTACTCTACCCTAATTGAAAAAAATGCAAAACATACTTTAGTCTTTTATACTTTAAGCTTTTACATCTAATGAATGCATTATTTCCCTACAGTAAATTAAAAAATGCATATCATACTTTAAACTTTTATACTTTATACTTAAACTTTTACATCTCATATGTAATTCATTAATACTCTACACTAAATTTAAAAAATGTATATCATACTTTAAACTTTTAGACTTTATACTTTTATATCTCGTATGTAATTCATTATTACTCTACAATAATATAGTATAAAAACAAAAACAATATTTTTTAATTTACCATATGGATTCTTTTATGTATATGTATATTAATATGAACTCAACTTATCAATTTGACTGTCCTAAAACGGGATTTGTTCCTAGTTGGACAGTCAAAGCCCTCTTAAATATTTTTGTAAATTAACATGTGTTGCAAATAAATATTATTATTATTATTATAAGTAGTTATATTTTCATTTCTATTTTCTAATATACATATAATAATTAGTGTTTCACAATAATTTTGTTTATTTTATATATTACTCAATTGTTTATCTTATCTCATCACTTATTGTTAATTTCTGTCTATTTTTATAATTTTTCTATGCTTACATAATAAAAAAAGTTGTGTACTTTGTATCCCGACAAGGCAACCATTAGTTTCGAAACATGGTGATATTTATTTATTAAATAGTGGTTTTCACAAAATAATTTATTTAGTCTTTATTTATAAAAATGAATGCTTGTCTGTGTGTCCTCGATTTTCCCGAAAATTACTACACCGATATCGCTGAACATAGCACAGTTTGTTCTTATTGTTTGTTTAGAAAGTAGTTTGAATGAAATCCAATATGTAAAACTGTTGCTACAACGTTCTAAAATTAGTATGAAAAACATTGAACCTGGCATATCTGTTTGTTTTACGAGTGTGACAAAATAGATAATTTTCATAATGATAACCGTAATGTCATTGATGATAATGCCACAAGCTAAAATCATGAATTAGTGTAATGAAATACTTATTTAAAAAAGAAAAAGAAAACTGCCGTACTCCCATCAGAAAAAGCTCAAATCAGCTTTTGTAAAGTTTTACAATCGTATAACATTAGTTTTTTTTAAGACATTTATTGAACTTAATTACAATCAAAAGCAAGAAATTAGATGGGGGGGGGGAGACATCAAATAATGCCTTTAAATAAAAAATCCACAAAAATTTATATACGCGGAAAAATCACAAGAACAACACGACGCCATGTTCAAAGTTATCTGATGTGACGTTGGCCGATAGGTACTGCGAACCCTATGACGTCATATAACCATTTTTCCTATTTTTAAATAAACCAAACCAATAATAATTGGATGATTTGTATAGGGGCGTGTTTGTGAAAAATCACCTCAAGGGCGCTGTACAAATATTACTTCCTATTCTTTATCTAATTATGTACAAACAGATACAGAAAAACATACTTACCTGAGAGGTCGCTTCAGATGAACACAGTTTCATTAGAAAATTTATGTATAAAGACGATAGTTTTATAGTTGCTATTTTATCCTCCGTTTCTATTGATGTTACATTTATTAGAAGATTTATGGCACAAGAAGAGTTGGTATTTATTGAAATATTTATAATTTTTTGTACAGGAAAATATTTATAAAATGACGTTACAAAGCGCAAGAAGCTTTTAATAGATAATAACATTTTTTATTTATTTTTACACTTTTAGCTATTTACAGTATTGCGGGCTGTGGACGCATTTGCGCACCGATGCGTGAATTTTTAAACTTTTTCTATTTAATGACTTTAGGTAGGCGCTAACCGGCTAGCCTAGCTAAGCAATTTACGGATACGATTGTCTGAAAAGACGAGTTACCCTTAGTTGAACCTATAAACTATTTCATAGGTTCATGGTTTGGGTTTTCAAGAAAAATTAATATTAAATGCAATATTTCATGTCTCCCCGACTAAAACAGCTGTTTTTTACTGTAATTAGTTCAATCAAAAGGTTTTTTTTAAATAAAATGCGTATTAACAATGCTATACGATTGTAAAAGAATACCAAACATTTTGATGATGCCATTTTGCAAGGCGAAATCGGACCGGTCTAAATAAGTTATAAAGGATTTCTAGTCATAAATTCTTACTAAAATCATTGAGGTATATACATAGAATCTACGTTTCTTGCAAAATCAATGTAAAATATTATACCCGTACGAGAGGTATTATGGGGTGGGGGCTTTTCTAGAACGACATGTCCAATCATATAGATATTTTGCAGTTGTCATTGGAAAGAACTTGTAATCTACTGAAGCCAGTGTTATCTTTATGATGGGCCTCATGTTGCCCATATCGAACGCTGATGTTTACTCCATTTGTATATGTATTTGACTAAAATAGAATTCCAATACGAATTTACAGACTAAAAAACGATAGAAATAAGAAAAATCCTTGTTCATGATATATTCTAAGCCAATTAAAAACGCACGCGAGAGGGTGATTCTCGCCTCGCGCCGTATCCAGTTGTAGTAGACTCTGTATCATCAATCTACAACAGGGTGTGATGTGTAATACGAGAACAATGGAGCCGTCATTCTTCCGAGGTACAAGTTGACACGAGGACGAGCTGAAACTACGAGACAGTGAAGTTATTGGTCCGGTGTGATCATTAATTACCGTCAAAAGACCGGAACTTTTGGGAATCCGCAGCTATTTTGTCCTGTAATAATGTAATTATATAAGGTTAGTAGTGAAATTAATTATAAAGAGGAAGTCGTTCGTAGTTACGGGGATATGTATGAAACGGAATTAGGTAAAGTTGTCGACGAAATTTCTCTACCTGGGTAATTGAATATTCTAATATAATCACGCACTTCCACGAACGCCTCAGGGTAGATTGCTAAGGTAAGGGGAAACAAATCATTGGCTATTCATTATTATTAAATAAACCTTATTATCGTAAAAGTTCTAAACCTAGGAGCTCGTTTTATAAACATAAATAATAATAATAATTTAGTTGTTTTTTTTTTTATTATTACCTTCCTAATTGAGAAATTCTCGTGTTTAGAGGGAGTACTATAATGTTTAGTTATACATTTAATTAATTCCAACAGTACTACCATGAACATGATATTCTGGTGTCTATACACTAATTTAAAAATAAAATAAAAGGAAATTTTTAGAAATAAAACATATCTATATTATGTATGTATATAAACATTTTTTCCAATGAACTTCTAATATACAGCTAAAATTAATATCTTGTAAAATGTATTTTAAGTTTTTTCTTAAAAATTTCATAATTTTTCTCAGTTTGTGTATATCTTTGGGAAGTTTGTAAAAACATTTTATGGCTGAATATGTGTAATGGTGTTGAGCGGTTTTTGTATTAAGTTTGGGGATTATTATTTGTCCTGTGTAATTTGTTTATTATTTTTTTATTATTATTTTAATGTTTTATTATATTATTTTTTATAACAAAATAACTAATAATAATATCCTCACTGGGATTTGAAGTTCTGAGCATGAAATTAAATTATATGAAATTGATATGAATGTTGAAAAAAAATTATGGGAAGGTGGTGTGTTTTAAGTGCAGTTGAGTGGTTTCTATTTGGTGTTAATATATTTTCTATTTCTACCTATGTAACGTATCCAGCGATTAAAAAACATAAATTATTATTGTTGTTATGATTTTTAAGGAGAGTGGGGTTTTGTTGTAGATTGTAGAGTATAGTAACGTAGTATAATAATTTTTTTTGTTATTGTCCAAATGTAAAATATTCTCTTGCTCTTTTGATATTTGTACCTACTTAATTTTGTGATTAAAGTCACGTGAGTCGATCGGGATGTCATTTTCCATTTCAATTTCCTCTATTAAAGCGTTATTTAACAGAATTTTATATTACCAATACATACAATAAATTAACTTAAATTTTCAAATTTAAGTTAATTTATTTTTTCAAATTTAAGTTAAAGGTTTCTACCTTTAGTGTAAATCGGATCTAATTATAAAATCCATAGTGTTTGTGGTTCCTTGTTCGAAGTGTTTTTGACTCTGAGATCTAGTGTTTGTAATGTGTGCATTTGTTGTTATTTCTTGTTTTTTGTATTTATGAATGTTAAGTAGTACTGTTTTAGAGTATAATTGTTTTATTGACATAGTGTTAAGATTGTTGAAGATTTCATCAGTGCTAGTTCTTACAGGGACTTATTATTACAGAGCATAATTTTCATGATGGCTTTTTCTGTTCTAATGAGAATAATTAAGAATATTATCATTAGCACTGCCCCATCCGATAATACCAAATACAGCACAAGAATTTAAAATGACCGGATCCAGTGGGACTATGGTATTTTCATTTGAAGTATGTTGTAATGCTGAATGGAGTGGGGAAGGGAAGGAGATGGGAAAGAGCCTGGCTAATCAGATATGACCACCAATCACGGCTAAAGCGATTTCTTAGCTGAGGAGCGAGTGTTAGAAAATCGCTCGAGGTCCGGTTCTGTACAGTGCAGAATTTTGTAATTATTAATGCGGGCCCCACGTTGAGTGTCAAAATGTTACATGACTTTAGCGTTAGGTGCAAAAATGTTAATTATATTAATATCAAAAGGGTGCCAGGGCAATCTCTTCGGTTGCACAATAAAGTGGCTTCCACACGAGCGGGCGTAAATATTAAAAAAAGGCATGGCGTCGAAAGGTTCGATCATCCGATCATCCTTTCATATAGTTGGAAGGCTTTACTTTTGGAAAGGACGATCGGATGGATGAACCTTTCGACGACATGGATTTTTTAATAGTTAATTTTGATAGCTTTTTTTTTTTTTGTAATTTTCTATACAGTTTTACAACACCTAAGATCATCCGGTCATCCTTTCATATAGTTGGAAGGCTTTACTTTTGGAAAGGACGACCGGATGGTTGAACCTTTCGAGGACATGGATTTAATAGTTATTTTTGATAGTTTTTTTGTCATTTTCTTTACGGTTTTACAACACCTAACCGAGTTTCTCCGGACCTGTTGTCAGGTGAACAATAATGTTTTTTTTTAATTTTTATATGAATACCGCACAAGAGTCCCAACTGCTCCCAACCGTCTGGAGCCAGTGAGACTATAGCATCCCCAATTGGGGAATGTTGTGAGGCTGAAGGTATTGGGGAGGGGAAGGGGAAGAGGAATGTAGGGAAATACCTGGCTATTCAGATCTGGTCACCAAACACGGCTAAAAGCCATTTCAAGCAACGTTTCAATTCTGAATGGTGGTCTTTCACGAGGGCGATACTGAGAGTATCTTCCACTCCGGAAAGTGCGCAACTATACCATATATTATTTTTAATTAATTAATTGTGAAACAAAACAAATCAATTAAATAAAATTTACTTGCGCACACCGGAATTTGAACCCGCGACCTTCGGATTCGTAGTCGAGAGCCTTACCCCTCGACCATGGAGGCCGTCAATGTACTACATAATATAATATGTAAATTGCATATGTGCGTATAAAATGTTATCCAGAGCAACAAGTCATCATAATGGAGAACAAGTGTAATGAAAATATCTTGTCGGGGTATAGAGTCGACTGCGAAAATGAGTATTATCTCTCAGACACAGTGCATATATTAAGGTTTCATCACACTGTCACGTAAGAAGAAACGGAGGAGGGCAGATGAAAAATATAGTCCAAAAGTGGGCGGTGAGACAAGCATGGTTGGGAACCTCTGATCTTGTGGTTTGAGAATTCCATATTAACAATGATACACCTCCTTGAAAGCCGTACAATTTTTGCACGTAAGTACTTTTCGAAATTCTGTACCAAAATTTCGTATATCTTCCGGAACGCCGTTTGCATGAAAAACGATATGACTGTCATTCAGCTTGATACGCGGAACCAGAAGCGATCCCATGATAAAGCGGTTTATATCCAGAACGCGAAAGCGTTAAAATTGAAGAATTCCCAGAGTCTTCAGTAGCGCATCTGAGAAAATAGCGCGAAGAAGAAATAAGAAGTTCGCCAATAGATCACAGAAGAGAAGTGTGCCGAACGATTTTTGATAAATGAAGTGAGCCAAAAGTTATTGCTTCTGGAAAGTTCCATATTGTTCAGGTGGATTGCGAGCGGAGGACTTATTGAAAGGAAAACCATTACGCTAATGACTTTCTCAACAACTTGCTGTTAAATAAAGACAAATTAAGTTCAGGAATATTAAAGAAACCGAGTTCTGGCTTGGCAATCTGGTTTATATTGCGCTTGAATTTTGTAGCGGATTGTTATTTGATCACGCTAGAGCCTCGCAGGTAGAGAGGCTGTGTACGCAAGGTTAAATGAAGATTCATAGAAAACAAGACATGACATAAAATAATTACTGCCTCAAAAGGACCACGTTAAACAGTTTAAGTCTGAGAGATATATTTAATATGATTGTCTTTGCAGTACTCTTCAACAAATTTACTCGTAAAAAAAGAATGTTGGAGAGTACATGTACTCATTCTGTCCTATTAGATTTTTACGCGCTGGTTCTTATAGTAAAGTCCTCCTTAAGACCGGTTTTATGCCGTTATAACCATACCTACGCCGTTAATTCACCGGTCAGTGGCTGAGTTGGCATCGCGTTTGGGTCACGCTCAGGCGTCGTGAGTTCAATTCCTCGGCTGGAGACCTTAGCTCCATTAGCGTAATATTTGCTCTGTGGTTATAAGTAAGGAGGTATATGTGTTTATTCAAATATATTGATATTCTTCACCCCTACACAAAATAGGATTGTGATGATGATACACGATATAGACTAAGACGATGCAATGCACAAACAACTTCCCTGGTTACGAATTCGGAAGTCGCGAGTTCGAATCCTAGCGAGCGCAAGTAAATTTTATTTATAACATAAACACATAAATTTGTTTTAAACCGCTTCAATTTAATATAATGATCGACCGGATTCGGAAGTGCCCTTCCTTCGTCAGGACTATATTATAAAAATCTAACATAAGGTATAAAATAATAAAAGACATATATGAATATTTAGGTATTGAAGTGGGAGGCGACCAAAGAATTAAGAAAGAAGGGGATTTTCGGGAGGAACGGAACGGTTCACTGGAAAAATATCTAGAATGGGACTAGATACATTTACTTGGTTATTCAATATACGAGAGTTAATATTTTATTTCTAATTTCAAGTGCTTCTAAATGGTCAATTTTAAGCCTTTATTATTGCACTGGAGAATTTAAACTCATGCAACTTTTATGGTTTAAAACCAATGTATGTGTTTACATTATAATTATAGCAAGCCACAAAGTAAATGCTTTTGTAAAATTATTAATTTTATTTGATTAATTTGTGTTATTTAACAATTTATTAATTAAAAATAATATGTAGTATATTTGCGGCACGATCCAGAGTGGTAGACACTTTCAGTATCGCCTTGATGAAAGACCACCACTCAGAATCGAAACATTGCTTTAAATGGCTTCAGCAGTATTTGGTGACCAGATCTGAATATCCAGGCACTTCCCCACCTTCCTCTTCCTCATCTCCTTCCTCTTCTCGCTACCTTCAGCCGCACAACATACCACAATTGGGGATGCCATAATGTCACTGGTTCCCGACGTTTCGAAGCGGCTTGGAATTTAAAAAAATTATAAAATGAAAATAATTTTTATACAAAAACATATTATTTAACCCTACATTTTCCGAAATTCTTATATTATTTATGCGTATTCATCAGGTCTTTAATGTATGGGGAAGGAAGAATGAGAAATAAAAAAAAGTATCATAGATGTGAAAACAAGGTGTACGCTGTAAGGACAACTCTTGCCAGTCGTAGGAATTAAAAATTTCAAAGATTTTATTAATAATAATAAATGGATTATATTTCTATAGCAGCGTTTTCGTGAGAAAATCACCTCAAGTCACTTAATCACTTAGACTTACATCTAAGATTTATTACTAATGGCTTGCTGGTAAGATTTATAACGAGTGATCTAGAAACTAATTCAGACATGATTAGTGACTTACACCTAAGACTTATATAGCTAGCGACTTACAACCAATTATTAAATATTATAAGAGAATCATTCATTTATGGAAGCGATTTATAACAAGCCACACATTTCCACAGCAAAATAATAAATAATGATCATTATAAGTACTAAGTATACCACAGTAATAATAAGTCTATCAAAACAGCCATTAAATTACGACCGCGCGCTGTCGATCTAAAGCGAATTTAATAGTTAGACTAAAATAAGGGATGACAATAAAAGGGGTTATTAAAGAGTAAACACTGCGGTTCGGTCCCAAATCGCCAGGCTCTGGTCGTAAATGAAAAACCACCCCTAACTCCTGGCTGTGGGAGCATTTTCAGTATTGGATTGTGTAACTTAATTGCGTGATGCAGGTCAAAGATGAAACAATTACGTTTATCAACTTTTTGCCTTTATGCTTGACGGTTGATCAAACAGTTAAATATACAATTTGATCAAAGACTGATGGGCCGAGAATCAACGAATAGCAGATACTGTTATTTGGTGGGCGATTTGAAGACATTGTCAAATTTTTAAACAACTAGGCATATAATAAGAACAAAAGTAAAAACATTTATATTTTACAAATTTTATTTTTACATCTTAAATAGTTTTAATAACTGACAAAAAGATCACTGTTCAGCTACACATTCCGGAGTCCGGATTGCAGCTGGTTTGCAGCAATGCCTATATAAATAATATGAAGTTAATGTTACATAAAATCTCTCCATACTTAAAATGAAAATAATAATATACATATATATTTTTTTTGTTTTACAAAATCACTAACACAAGTATCCATTTCATTATTTATCAATGATGTTGTACGGCTAACTGTGAATTCAACAACCATTCGCTGGAGAACTTCTTGAAGCACTGCAGCGATGTCGACCTTCAATAGTGGTATTTCATTCTAAAATTTTGTTGAGGAATAGTTTGTAACTACGGCGTGTTTTTATACATTTATATGTTTAAACATAAGGACTCCTTGTGCTACCTACGATACTGATACGTGAATGTAAAATAATCAGTTTTAAACCCGAAATTACAGTGCTCATCGTAATCGCAAAAATGTGTAAAAGCGCATGCGCTACGTTCTTGAAAGCGGAAGAAGCCAATATCAGCTCAGTCCGGGGATTTTTAGCTGCTATTAACGTTAACTGTCGTTTTTGATTTCAAAATAAAATTTGTGTAACCTAAAAACTTTTTGTGGCGATAATTGCTAATTTTAAATCTTTGATCTCGAACTACAGCCAAAACAAGTTAAAACCTACAGACGCTGTGGATATCACGTAAAATAGTAGTTTAATCTTAAGTTTCCAGTTATTTTCAATCAATGCTTCAATATCTCATCATAAGGTACAAACGAAAACATTTATGGAAGTCCCAAGAAAACAAACCAAAGTATATTTTGCACATCCTCGTGTTTTTGCATCATTGAGTATAAGCTTTACCATGGCGATTGTGGTTGTGGAGGGTGAGCGAGCATTATCATGGCACACCAGAATAAACATTTATTTATTTATAATGGGTAATATGAAAAGTGCAAAACGGATTTCAATGATATTGGATGACTTAAAAAAAATAACCAGTCCTTTTTTCCAACGCCTAATTTAAACAACGAACTTTATAAAATCTGCCGTTTTGTGAAATGAATGTGAATGTCCCGGGCGGGCGGTGTGTTTGTTTGTTTGTTTGTTTTGAATGCAAATCTACAGTTTTATTTCCGAGTTGATGAAACTTTGCAAACTTTGACTTTCAAGACAAGATAAAGGTCACTTTCAATATAAAATTTTGAAAACTCATCCCCCTTCCGCCATACACAACCGTTAAAGCAGAATTTTGGTACTTCTTCGGACGTTCAAAATAGGAGGAAAATTACTTGGTGGATAAAGGTAGCGGTAGGGGAAGGGGTAGGAGTAAAACATGACAACCTCGAAACTCTTCTCCAGATCATTCATAACCCCGGACTGAATGAAAGTTTTAAATATTTTATTTAATATACGATGCACATAAAACGCACAAACCGACATATTGAAAAATAATTTTAAGAAAAACTAGCTTTATTACGTCGTGAATTTACATATATTTTTCCTTATCGAAACCACATAGAACAATATGGGGTCTTGTCTCATCTTTTACAAATTAAATTAACATTTCAAGGCTCCATAGCTCATGAATGAAATGAATTTGCATTCTGAAAAAAATAAGTGTTAACGGTCAGCACCCAAAAATATGCACTTTGCAGGTTGCTAGCTCAAGAAATACTACGAATGATTTATCTGTTAATTCTATAGGAGGAAATAGGAAAATGTATTAAGTTTCAAAAGACAATAATCCTTGAACTGTAATCTTTTAAATTCTATATGAAATACGTAGTAGAACTTTAAGTAAAACGTTCACAGTTGTTTTCACTGAATTTCAAACAGGCACCTATTTTCAAACATTTTTGGAAGTATTTCATAGAATTCAAGAATAACGGTTTAAGGAATTTTATCTTTTGAAACGTTATACATTTTCCGGATTGACCGTACAGAAATAACAGATAAATCATTTGTGGTATTGTTTGAGTTAGCAACCTGCAAAGTGATGTTTAACCAATAATTTACGTACAGAAAAATTGCAACAAATTTCATGACGCCAGAACTCACCATTCGAGGGCTTTGGCTACTTCACGGCCATATTTCTACTTTATATGTAAGATTAAAATAGTTCAATCTAATACAATCGGCGGGAAAACAGATATTAAATGTGGAATTTGTAAACTTAAAAAACATCTTCAATAAATAAACAAGCCAATAATATAAAATTCAGAATTTGGCCCCTTTCATTTTTTAAATATTCTCAAAGGGAACCCTCCTTAAATTGACTTCCACTTTTTAAGATTTGTCCCTTAAATAATAATTCACCTTCATTAAACTCATTCGACTCCCAGAAGTTCGGAAAAAGTTCGCTTTCCTGAAAGGCACGCGAGCTTGTCGAATTATTCATATCATTTCATTTTAAACATAAAACACTCAAAGACTTTCCAAAAAGTCGAAAAGGGTCGGCAATCAAACTTATTCTTCCCAATTTGAAGTAAATCACAAGAAATGAGTCTAAAAACTTTAGCCCAGTAAAAATGGTGGTTTATTTGCCAGCCAAAATTCGTATAGAAAGTTTGATGAAATAATCGATGCAATCTAAACTTAGGCGTGTGTTTACCGAATTAGTGAGGCTGTCTGATGTCATTTACTTGAATCTGACACAAAAATAGCTTTCTCAAATTAATTTTTTTGTCTTTATTAGGTAGCATTAGTTTGTTACATATTTTACAGATTTGTGCAAATCTATATATATAAATGAATATTGAAATGAAATTGGCTGTCTGTCTGTCCTCGATTTTCTCGAAAATTACTAGACCGATTTCGCTGAAAATAGGAAAGTTTGTTTTTATTAGTGCTGGGAAGGTTTAGAAAGTAGTTTGAATGAAATCCAATATGTAAAACTGTTGCTATAACGTTTTAAAAATAGTATGAAAAACATTCAACCCGACATGTTGTATTGAGGTTAGCCCATAGATATACCACTCTGGTTAGCCACAGATTACATATTCAAAAGAAGTTTTGTTTGGGTAGTATATTTTCAAAATGGAAAACAAAGTAGGTAGGTACCTACCAAAGAACTTTATTATTTAGATATACTTTGAAAAAATAAATGTTTGGAATGAAATAAAATTTTCAATTGAATGTTCCTTAGTTTCATGATTTAGGGATAGTAATAGTCTATACAAGGCATTTTTTTCACTTTCAAATCAATTATGTCAACCAAACGATTAGCAAGAATTCTCATAACTTTATTAAAATATATATATATCCCGAGCAAGGCCGGGTACAGATCAGCTAGTGGGTATATAAAAAGCATACTTTACTAACGTAAACTGTTGCTTGTTCTTAGGAAAGGAGTACTTGTTAATGATATTTTAAAAAAACTGTAAAGTGTAAGCAAATACATATATAAAAGAAAAATATAAAATGTTTCAACTAAGGAAAGTTAAGTATACAGAAGCATGAATAACAATATATAAATGTACAAAAGTGTATAAATAATTCGTATTTTACAGATATAGTGAAAATAATTATAAATAAGATAGATAGATAGATAAATAAATAAAAAGTTTCAACTAAAGAAAGATAAGTATATAGAAACATCATATGAAAAAGATTTTTTTTTATATTACGTAAGTATGTATATAATTCTTAGTCTTTTACATACATACTCGTATACGAGATCCCGTGGGTAAACCGAGAAAATTATTCTACATACATATATTATTTTACATAAAAAAGTATACATTTCAACTTATGCATTTAAATACATGAACATTAGAAAACATATAATTTGCTACTATGCAATGGATTAGGCTGTGTGTTTAAAAAATATTTTTTGTTTTTTTTTTTTAATATCTCACAATTTGTCTCTGTCCATTGGTAGGTTAAAGAAGAATTTATAAGAACCCTCCATACATACATCATATACATGATTAGATTAATTTAATTGCGAGTAAGAAAAAATTGTATAACAAATTTAAAATAAATAAATTATATTCTTTGCGTGTGAACAATAATGCGGTGGTGAAAGGGTAAAGGGAAATATTAATAAGCTTCGTGTTTTATCCGGATTGTCATCAAATCGAGACAGCCGTATTTCAGCCATTTTCAAGAAAACCTACTTAGCGGAGGAGATAAGACGCCGTAAGTAAACTCATACGCGACGTAAGTTAACGAAGTCAGCCGGAGTAAAAATAAAAGCATCAAGAGTTATTTTCAAAGTTCCCCCATCCATGAAGTAATTTTATGAAAGCCGTGTTTGCGTCTTGTAAATTTCGGTAATCACAAAGTATGTTTTAAAAATAAGGCTTTTAACTGTTAATAAAATGTTATGTATCCAAGCTTCCGGTGATATTGGCAAAACACAAGGGGGAAATTGTGTTAGGGTTGAAAGTTCATAGAAGATAAATTGTAATATGTTAAAATTTTATACATTGGCAGTTTAATGATAGAGCAAATAATGACGTTTGGAGCTGTAGTATACAGCAGGAGTGGCCACACGTTATTTTCTAAGAGACTAATAGGGATTTTTTTTGTGGTGGTGGACTGATATGATGGCTTGAAATTACACCATGGGAGAACAATAAAATCCAATTACAAATCGAATATGTATTTGTATTTTGAAAACAGATATTTTATACGTATATATTAAAAGAAAAAAAAAACAATAACAATAATAAAATAATTATAAATCGGGGGTATATAAATTAATTTGCAACGATTGCAACTATTTTCACATAAGAAAAAAGACTTCGAGAAATTTCAGTATTAGAGTTTAGGAACACCTAAGGTGTTTAAATAATAACAACTGTTCTAAATTTGCAAATCATATTTTAGGAACCAACCATCATCCATTTGGTGTAAATACATGTTTAAAATTTTTACATACAAATATACAAATACTACCGGTTTAAAATTAGACAAATCTGAAATTTTAGAAATCAGAAAAACGGTTAATAGTGAATTAAATTAAATAAATAATCAAATATTTTTTTTTAAAATAGCTACCTCCTGAATTTATTTTCATATTAATATTAATAAAAATCTATCTAATATAAATTAGTTATTCAATGTTTTAAAATATTTCTTTATTAAGATTTTTGATTAATTATTTACCTACTTTAATCAATTTTTACTTGATTATAATTGGTCTACTGTGTTTTAATTTTTTTTTTAATTTGTCTATACTTGACATTATTATTTTTAATATTACTCCTGATGAAGAAAGCATCGCTTTCGAAACTCTATACTTGACATTATTATTTTTAATATTACTCCTGATGAAGAAAGCATCGCTTTCGAAACATGTAGAGATATCTTTATATTAATAAAGTGGTGAATACAAAATATACTATTTAATTAATTTATTTATATAAAATTATTTATTTCACTAGTAAAAAAGAGAAGAGAGGGGAACTAACATATTTTAAGAGATGGGACGTCTAGTAGTTTTGACTCGTTTGAACAAGAAATAATACAATATAGGCCTGCGATCGACCAAAAACACCTTCGCGATCGACGGACTGGCCATCGTTTTTTTTTTTTACATGAATACCCCCCAACCGTCTGGATCCAGTGAGACTATGGCAACCCCGATTGGGGAATGTTGTGAAGCTGAAGGTATTGGGGAGGGGAAGGAGAAGTGGGAGAGGAAGGTGGGTAAATACCTGGCTATTCAGATCTCGTCACCAAACACGGCTAAAAGCCTTTTCTAGCAACGCTTCCATTCTGAATGGTGGTCTTTCACCAGGGCGATACTGAGAGTATCTTCCACTCTGGAACGTGTGCAAATATACTATATATATTATTTTTAAAGTAATTAATTGTGAAACAGCACAAATTGATTAAATAAAATTTATTTGCGCACGCCGGGATTTGAAACGGCGACCTTCGGATTCGCAGTCGAGAGTCTTACCCCTAAGTAACAAGCCGATGAAATCATTATTTTATCAATACTATCGACATAACTTAATTACAGGTAATATAATTCCAATATTTTTCTATTATTATCAAGAATTTTTTATTTTGGTATTTGTTCGTGATTTTTTATGAAGTATTTGTGATAAAAGTGCAGTTAAATTTAATAAACTTTTTTTTATATTGAATAATATTCAGAATTCCTGTAATTATTTCAGGCACTTCGTGAAAAGATATGTATGCATATTATTGCTCTTGCATTATTTACGGTAGGAAATTATTTTAAATTATACTCTGGAATTATCCAATTTATTCATGTTTTATCGAAAAACGATAAGACACATTTATTTTATTAAAGACATTCATACACCTTGGCATTCCAGTTATTTAATTATGATTTATTATTCAACCATTTATCGGCCTACCTTAACCCACCCTTGTCGGTGCTGTCAACTGATACGACATGTCTCTAAATATTTCAATATCTCTGTAAGTATATACTGTACACAGAGTTCACCTTTTCCATCCCCAAATACTTTTAATGAAAGAGTAGTATTAAAATATGATATATAAAGTATAAACTATAATCTATACAAC
The DNA here is from genome assembly GCA_022606495.2 of Halesus radiatus. Lineage (NCBI taxonomy): Eukaryota > Metazoa > Arthropoda > Insecta > Trichoptera > Limnephilidae > Halesus > Halesus radiatus. Next base: position 73,565 of record JAHDVE020011125.1, read on the forward strand.
CAATGTATGTACCTATATGTTTCATTTATAAAACAAAAAATATATTTCGGTCCTAAGCAATAAATGTATGTATTGGAGAAAATAATAAACACATATATCGACACCTTAGTTCAATGGGGAACTAACTCAAAATACCTCATTTTCAGAAAACTAGATTTGATAATTTTTCGTAAAGACATAGCTCCGATGTAAAGTTATTTTTTTAACCTATAACATAACAATAGATGCAACATGTAAGTAATTTATCAACCTATCATATCATAGGTGTAAATGGCTACATTTATTAAGTTCCAAACGGAAATATTTGACATGTTTCTCCATTGAACTAACAATGTGCTGATTTCATTATAATTCCATACAGAATTATCTGACTACATAATTAGGACGAACTAGACTTATTTTTTTATTGAAATGTGAGAAAGGAGAGTTTATTTACCATTTTTCATCATTAACTCAAAATATTGAAATATTGAACTAAGGTATCGATATGCATTTATCGAACGCAACAGAAAAAAAATGTTTTGTCTAAAAATCGGGAAAAATTACAATATTTTGCTTATGTACAAATGCTTATGCTTATGTATAAAATATGTACTATTAATAAAATGATTTACATATGTAATAAATGTAAACTTGATTTTTATCCATAATAATAATTACATAACTATAAATGTGTACTATGTACACCAACGGGGCAAGGGTTAATAAGTATAAGGCAGAATAAACCTAAAATAATACATTTTTTATATTTATCAAGATACTAGGGATTCAGGAAACTATAAAAACCTTATCGGGATCGTTCTAACGGACCTTCAACACGAATGGTTTGCCTGATACTGACTAAAGTCACTCCATCGGAAAGGTTCAACCATCCGGTTGTCCTTTCTTAAAGTTGGTAGGCTTGGCTTTAGGAAAGGACGACCGGACGGTCGAACCTTTCGATGGGGTGGCTTTAGTCAGAATCGGGCAAACCACTCGTGTGGAAGACCAAAAATACATTTTGTTTGTATACTCGTGTTATATGAACGCCATTTATTATTTAAATTAGTTGTTAACCGTGAAAAATCACAGGGTGTATAACATGACTTACATAGATTCACTTTTAAACATGATCTGCAAAAGTATGCCATATTGTAAGGGAGAATCATTTTAAAGAGATTCTTGCTGGTATTGTGGTGTTCTGCGGGGTACGGGGGACAGGTGTGCCAAACAATATCGAGCCAATTTGAACAACTCTCAGTGTGCAGCACTACACAAGCAAGAATCTCTTTAAAATGATTTGCTTTTACGTAAGTACGAGAGTTAACTCTTCAAATTTGGAACTGATAGATAATAATAATAATCGGATGATTTTTATAGCGCTGTTTTTGTAAAAAATCACCTCAAGGGCGCTGTACAAATATTACTTCCTATTCTTATATTATTCGTAAATTACATCTATTCAATGAAGTTTTTTTTTTTGATCAGTAAAAATTTAAAGTGTTCTTGTCAAATCCAAACAAGCCATTACGTCGATTATTTACCTACCTATCAGTAGTGTGCGGTTCTTAAAGACTGTAAAGCTGTGTCTACCTTAAGAAAAAAAAATTTAATACGACAAATTTCCGATCAAAACGTATTGTTTTCCATTAATTTAGCAAGGAACGTAGGATACGCTCGTTTTGAGTTGGCCATAACAATCAAGTTAAGGCGATAAAATTGGGTCGAGTTAAGACTTAGAACAGGTCGAATGCTGAATTTGATTGGAGGCTATACTAGGTAAGGCTTGATAGAAAAGAGAACGACAGAGAGGAACAACAAAAAAAAACATAAAGTGATGTAAACTAAGTTATTTATTCTTTTGATTAAAATAATGACATCACAAAGTGAAACCCTTACAGAAGAAATTTTCTTCAAAAAATTGATCTATAGTTCCCACTTCTACACCACGGAAAATACAATCCGGGGAGTAAAGCACGTGAACGTTAAAAAGTTTAGATGAAATGGAGCAATGTCCAATTCTAGTAATTCAGGAGAATAACGTTTAAGACGCTATTTAAGGTGTCACAAAACATTTTATATTGAATTATTTACTGAAAATAATATTGACTCTTTCAACACAGTGACACAGAATGTGGCGGTATAGACATCTTTATAAACAGCGTCACATATTTTAAAAAGCAAATCAGCCACCTTCCATCATGTCATGGAAAATAGTGGTGTTATTAAAAACACTGTAATTTGCTTTATTTATTTTTTCTTTTTCTGTATGTTATATTATGCTTTCTGTTCCATTTCCCTTATTTACTTAGTATCTCTACCAAGTGGTAACTGATAATCAAACTGGGAACATTTTTAACTGAGGCCAAAATACCCATCCAAACTGAATGATCTATTCTTTTAATTAAAGATTTAGTAAATATCTAGTACGGATGAGAAGCATTTTATTTATTTTTGTTTTACCTTATGAAATATCGGCCATTAAAGGAATTGAATCTGTAATTGTTCCAAAACAATAAATAAATAAAAAAAATGCAGTACAGGTTAAAGCCATTAAATTCTCCAAGGTCGGCACAGTCAGCGATAAAGTATTTCCTTTGAGCGTTATATTACTAGAATTATTATAATAGGTGGGTACTTACAATGATTAATTGTGCCTGAGAACATTTGTTCTACGATGATATCGTACCTAAGTCTTCGTTTTATATTCCTCGTTACAATGGCCGCATTAAGTTAGGATTTCCTTACCTGAAACAAAGGAATAATTACACGAATTAAAATATGAACTTAAGTAACGAGATCATGAAAAGGGATGTTTGACATGGTGCCAACACAAATTTCTACGAGATTTGATTACATACAAAAAATAAGCTATTATTTATCATACACATATTAATAATAATTTATTAGGCCGAATACATAACACAAAGAGATGCCCTAACACGCAAGAGACAGAAACCATAATAAGGGGGGCAGGGAGCGAGCTAAGCGTGCCCCAGTTTAGTAAGTCAATTAAGTAAAAACGTTCGGCTTGTTTACAAAATTCGAGTACATAGTTTTTTTATGCCACTCTTTTTATAAATATTTCGTAATTTGCTTACCGCAGTCGAAATAACGTGAAACAAGTGTGAACTAAGCTGGTACCAAAATGGGTGTCACGTGGCCTTTGCCTTGCAAAACAGAACAAAATATGTTAAATAGATTTTACCGCAAACTTTTTGATATTTCACTTAGCCATATGGGCCGTACGAAAATGCTTGCGAGACGCCCAAAATGGGCTTGCGGGCCGCGGGTTGCGCACCACTGCGTTAAGGCAATTCACCTGACTTTGGTTCATCCGGAATTGGGTTTAAGTCACTGTTTTGGGGCGTGGTTACACAACAATTTCAACCGATAAAGAAAGCGCGCCCAATATGCCACTTGCCAAACTCGCCCACAAGCAACAAAATGGAAGATTAGTTTAAAATATTAAAATAAATAATATTTGTTTACACGCTTTAGTTATTCATGATTCATAGGCAAGTTTTATTTTATTTTGAGAATTTCTGGCACAATTACTAAAATGTTTATCAGTCATTCTATAAAAAACATAATTTTCCACATTATTATTTATTATACATAAAATCCGAAAAAATGTTCGTAACACTACAAAACATTTTTTATAACCCTGATTTTTTTTCTCTAGGTTTATAAATTGACAAAAAATGATCTGTTACTGCAAAGAAAAGGATGTGTTCTATGAATAGTATTTAATTAAAACATTTATAAAACTTCTAGGCAATCAAATATTCAAACCATAAATACGTGATTTTCGCATGATTCCGCATTACTTAGCATTGAATCGCCTTAAGACCGCCGAAATATTGGAAAGTTGAATAATTACTCGCAGTATTTTAAGCAAGGTATTCCGAGGCTTGCAATTTAAGTCAAATTGAATAAGATCTTGCCAGTCTATTGTTTTTGCTCTTTACGAGAGAGACCAGATCATTAAAACGAAGAAGGAATAATAATCAAATCAATTAACGCAACAATAAAAATTCTTAAGTGGAACGGCTTATATTTCATTATATATGTGGTAAAACTTTTTTTTTACATCACCGTTATTAGCCCCCAAATAATTGTTAAGGGTGCCTCTAAAATCTGGAACAATACTTTATTTTTTTATATGAATACCCCACAAGAGTTCCAACTGCTCCCAACCGTCTGGAGCCAGTGAGACTACGGCATCCCCAATTGGGGAATGTTGTGAGGCTGAAGTAATTGGGGAGGGGGAGAAGAGGAAGATGAAGGTAGGGAAATACCTGCCTATTCAGATCTGGTCATCAAACACGGCTAAAAGCCATTTCAAGCAACGTTTGAATTCTGAATTGTGGTCTTTCACCAGGGCGATACTGAGAGTATCTTCCACTTTGGAACGTGGGCAAATATACTACATATTATTTTTTTAATTAATTAATTGTGAAACAGCACAAATTAATTAAATAAAATTTACTTGCGCATCCCGGGATTTGAACCCGCGACCTTCGGATTCGTAGTCGAGAGCCTTACCCCTCGACCATGGAGGCCGTCGAAATTCTTACTGTCTTTTATTGGCCTATATTTCATAATGTAAAACAAAAAATAAATAAAAATTACTTCCAATACGTACTAGATATTTACTATACTTTATGATGAAAAAAAATTATTAGGTTTAGGTGAGTATGAATACACGGTTTCAAGCTGAAAATAAGGACGAAAATATTATTATTTCACGCATCGCGTCTTCATTTTCTCGTAAAAGCCAGTTTATTAATCCAATTAAATATTATTAAACATGTACTTAATTTTCCCAGTCATAAATTTTAATAATAATAATTAATATACTTAGTCGCTTGTTAACGTGGGCGATGTGAGTATCACGATTTTTATGTTTGGTAATTAATGATGAACCAGTCGTTAAAGCATATAAATCTGTACTTTGTGGATGTCTTGGTATTAATTACTAAGTGCTTTTATAAATGCCGTGATAAGGCAATCAATCACTTTCGATTCATTTTATTTTGCAATAAATCCCTGAATCCGAAAAAAAATATTTTAAAAGTCAGCTTCCTTTTTATACTGCCGAAGTCATTTGTAAAGTCCGCCACACTAAACAATCGACATCACGGCAACCGGATAAAACTGAACAGTTACAAAACGGAACAGAGACAAAACGGAACAGTGAAAAAACGGAACAGTGAAAAAACGGAACAGTGACAAAACGGAACAGTGACAAAACAGAAGAGCGGCAAAACAGAACAGTGACAAAACAGAAAAGTGACAAAACAGAACAGTGATAAACACAACAGTGACAAAACAGAACAGTGACAAAACAAAACAGTAACAAAACAGAACATTAACAAAACAGAACAATGACAAAACAGAACAGTAACAAAACAGAACAGTAACAAAACAGAATAGTGACAAAAAAGATTTTATAAAAGTATAGGTTAGTTATATTTTTTTCTACACATTTCTTCAGTGTTCTGTTTTGTCATTGTACCAACATCACAATAGCCATACTACCAGACTATAACAAGGGTAGGGACTAAATTTGAAAATATAAGTTGCCCCAATAATCGCAAAAAACTTTTCAATATATGTTTAAAAGAGAATGGAAATTATATCTATAACCTTCCTACTGAAAGTTTAATACAAATGTCTGCAAAACTGGCGGCCCGCGAGCCCATTCGGTGTGGTCATTAAATTATTGGTTTGACCTTGGACCTAGAAAAATGTTCGCTTGCGTCGTTTTCTCTATGTGCCCTATAATGGATAAATTTAATGTGTTCCATTTTATAGAGGTACATGACCAAATAATGTTGTTTCTGAAAACATAGAAGTAACGGAAGTGAGTTTTGATATTTCTTATATAATAGCCATCGTTCGGATTTCCGGTACTATGATCAAAATATTTAACGGTTTCCGTTCTGTTCTACAAAAATACGAAAGGGAATCGCGACAAACTTAATATGTGTTCAATATTATGACTCAGCCACCGAAAATTACGCATAAAGCATTTTTACGCACGTTATTTAAAATATCAGATTTATTGGTGAGGTGCTTTTAAGGGTATTCTATATATACCTTTGTCTAAACAAGTTGTTTTTTATATGAATACCACACAAGAGTCCCAACTGCTCCCAACCGTCTAGAGCCAGTGAGACTATGGCATCCCCAATTGGGGAATGTTGTGAGGCTGAAGGTATTGGGGAGGGGAAGGAGAAGGGGAAGAGGAAGGTGGGGAAATACCTGGCTATTCAGATCTGGTCACCAAACACGGCTAAAAGCCATTTCAAGCAACGTTTCAATTCTGAATGGTGGTCTTTCACCAGGGCGATACTGAGAGTATCTTCCACTCTGGAACGTGCGCAAATATACTATATATTATTTTTAAATGAATTAATTGTGAAACAGGACAAATTACTTAAATAAAATTTACTTACGCAAGCCGGGATTTGAACCCGCGACCTTCGGATTTGTAGTCGAGAGCCTTACCCCTCGACCATGGAGGCCGTCGGCGAGTTAGCAACATATTCAAAAAGGTAAAACAATATTGTAATAATAGGGGGTTAGAACAGGTAGACTACCAGGCAGCACTAGCAACGAAAGAAGTTATTAATGAAAGATTCACAAAATTGCAACCATTTCTAAAGACACCATGAACAATATAAGAAAAAAAAAAGGAAATTGTAGTATTAAAATCAAAACATGCTTGGATGCGGGCAGCAATAGAAATAAGATCGAGATGACTGTGATTAAAATTAAATTTCGTATTAATTCTGCCTTGATATATCATACATAAACAATGATGTAGGTACCTCAATCACACAAAGTTCTAAATCTCTTAGTAACGATTTTCATGGTTTCAAAAAAATAACAATAGTGAGTTGTTTTTTTTTTTCAAAGAATAATAAATTATAACTGACCTCAAATTGTGACAGTTAAAAACATAATATTTGTAAAACCATTTTTTATACAAAAACTTTGGTGATGTTCCAACACAAACAAACCGGAGAATGTTCCGGAAAACAATCAAATCCAATGAAATTAACACTTTTAGGTGTATACAGCGCGAAGACGAACAGCGTTTGTCAGTTGATAGATCCTACACACAATGAGACCTGTTTTTAAGTGAATTGTTTTTCGATTAACTCAAGGAGTAGCTAGAAAAATCCTCTCACAAATTTGAATAACATAGGAAATATTTTAATTTAACCTACACAAATGTATTGGCGAGTTCAGTGAGGGGAAATAACAATAGAAACACTATAAAAAGAATTTCTGAAGTTAGAATTTTGAGACCAAATTTCATCTTCTTTTTAGACTGCCAAAACGCTCAGTTGCAAATTGGAACATTGCGGAATAGGATGGGTCTAGTTCCTCTCGCCTAGGGACCGGCTGTCTAGCCTTTATCAAATGTCTAGTAGTCTAGTCTTTAGTTCCCTCTGAATGAGTTCTTACCGTATTCATAGAGATTTTACACCTCTACTTATTTACAGACGGCGTTGCAGTCGCTCGGGTGGAAAACGTCGTTTTGGGAAATGTCTGGGAGAAGCTGGTACAGTAACACCCTGAGTCACTTATCTTGCTCAAATAAACGTAAATCGCGAAATTAATAAAAATTCGGAGAAAAACTTGCTCGAAACTTATCGGTGCGCTAGTGCAAGAGGGTGTTACTCATTACTGATTGCTTATTACTGTTAATTAATACTCTCTACTGAGTACTTGTTACTTGATACTTGATACTTGATACTTGTCACTTGTCACTTGTCACTTGTCACTTGTCACTTGTCACTTGTCACTTGTCACTTGTCACTTGTCACTTGTCACTTGTCACTTGTCACTTGTCACTTGTCACTTGTCACTTGTCACTTGTCAATTACCCGAATAAGAAACCCATTATAGAAAAAAATTAAGCTTGACATGAGGGAATTATTGTTTAATGTAATTTGTTGATAACATTTTAAAAAATATATATATCTTGTCTTATTAGATGTAAAGTCACAAGAATGAAATGCATAATTGGTTTTATTTTTGGTGTACAAAATGAACCTTTTGAAGCTTAATCATTATTGACGGAATTTTCAATAATTAATATGATCATGAATTGTAAAGCTTCAATAAGTGAATTCTAATTTTAATATTCATTCTGGACATAAAGACAAAAATAACTTTCGTAAAATTAAAAAAAAAAACGAATAGGTATATTCAAGACACCATCTATGGGTGCAATCTTGTCCGGTCAGAACTTTGTGCTCTCATACAAAGATGGAAGCAAATGTATGAGAAATAATTGAAAAAAAAATTATAATTTTCTAGGAAAGTATGATATTGATAGAAATGACGGAATTCAATAAGGTATCGGTAGCTCAATTGGTATAGACGCAAGTCCCGGATAGACTAGAGGTTGTGAGTTCGAGTCTCAGTCGCGTCCGTATCTTTTATTTTCTATGTGTTCTTCTGTTTCGTATTTTCATTGAGATTTATTGATGGTATTTTCAATCAAATGCTTTTTTAATTTTTTTTAATAAAACCTTTATTGATTAAAATTGTATTTTCAATAATTAATAAATAATTACCTAGTCTTGCACTTTCAAAAATAATTATTCAATATACGAGTTCCGTAATAAAATATTGCTATGAAGTTACATCTAAGTAATCTGCAAATTCGATTTAAACAACGTACCCAAAAACGTAACTCTAATGTACGTGTTAAATTTGTATACTTTATCACTGACAACACGGGCATATCATAACATATTATATTTGTAAATATAAATAATTATGTATGTTAGTTGTAAGTTTCTCGTTTTAAGCCATAGTTGTATTAAGTATTGTGTATTAAGTATTAAGTATTGTGTATTAAGACCCACCTGAACATAAATATGTACTAGTTTTAAGTAACCAGTTATAAGTTTTAGTTGTCACTAGTTATAAATCTTAGTTATAAGCCACTAGTAATAAATCTTAGCTATTAATTATAAGTACGATATAGGTTGAATAAATTTGTTATAAAGCGACCTTGAGGTTATTTTCCCGCGAAAAGGCACTATAAAAGTAATACAATCATTATTATTATGTCGATATATTTGTACATATACTAGGAATGTTTATTTTTAAAGTGACAAGAGGTAACCTACCTACATAACCGCTAACTAGAAGAAATTAATCGGGACATTTTTATCAAACACATTTATAAAAATTAGTATGATAAAGATGAAATTGATGCGTACCTATCAGCCGCAGACCACGTATCAGATTCAGAAAATCAAAAGATAGGAAAATGGTCCAGGAGACAAAATTGGACTCGGAAATGAAATAAAAGTTATAATTGACTAGGAAATTAGATCACAGAACAAAGTCAGATAATTTCCAAAAAAAAACTTTTGAAGACGAAGAAAAAATCTTAATAAATAAAAACCACGCCTCAATTGCAACATGTAGAACACAAACAAAGCAGATTATTTTCATGTAGACTGTATTTCCTAAAGACAGAAACAGACAAATTAAAAATGTTTTCAAAGAAAACTTTTAAGGATGAGGAACCATCCAGGATGTTCCTGGCGGCAACCGCGACGGGCGGCGACATTACGAAGTCAGGTGTAATCAGGGCGGACAATGGCAGGGCGGCGGAACACCTCGGAACACCCCACTCCCCACAACAACCCCCGCTGGCTGGGAGGGAATGGACAAACTGGGAAATGAAAACGAATTATTGTTTGGAAATGATTTACTCCTGGAGTAACTATATAGATTGAAAAACAATACAAAAAGTTATATTTTATTCACCAAACCTATTATAAATTAAATTAAATATAAACAAACAAATGAAAGCAGGCTATTTTATCAGTGAACTTTAAAAATCGTGATTAAAATAACACTCCTTTTTTTAAAACTTCAGTTGTTATTGATTTTTTTTTAAATAGCGGTATTTGAAAAACTCTAGGTAGTATAATATTTAATATTATGCATTGCAAATTCTCAAAATTGTACCCATTCAAATGTCTATACCAAAAGGTGGTTTTATGCGATTGATTGGTGGCGAATAATTAACTCGTATAATAGTTCTTCATATCGACCCCTCCTACGTAAAGTATCGTAACTTCACAATCGGCAGTTTACAGGAGAGAGGTTTAAAGAGACAGAAGATCGATGCAACCTTCAACGTAATCTCAAGTGAAATACGAAATGTCTTATCGGAATTGGCAATCTAACCACTGAGCTAATGAAACCTTAATGCTTTCCGTGATCCTTATCGATATCATACCTCAACTTAAGAATTAACAATACCGTCTTCAATTAAGTCCCATATTATAAGCTGCTACCTTTTAGTATGATTGCAAGGTTCTATACGAATTTATTTGCAATCTAGATAGCGCCTCGTATATACCCTTTTAATATTGTTTGTAAATGTCCATGTAAAAGTCAATCACGGGAGTAAATAAATGCGTACAAGATTTTTATACATAGGGGACATCCAATTGACTTTTCTATAAGTCTAGAATTCCAAGATGCGACCGTTACCTTTTTATTTTGTGTCTTTTTCTATTTCCCAGTTTATTTGAGATTTGTTAATATTATCTACAACGATAGAATAGTGCACTGAGGTTTATTCAGCAAGTTATTTCAATAAATTAAATAAAATTGTATTGTTCAGTTGAAAAAGTAATCCAAGCAAAATAATTATTTATAGAAACTAAAAAATAGACGGAGCCCTTGTGAGGTGTAACATAAAAAAAGAGAAATTATATTTAATTGATAAATTGAAAAAGTTTCACCATCCCTGTTAAAGTTGATATCCAGTACTGCCGAGGATGGACGCCAGGGGACGCAAAGAATGGCGTCGGAGAGGAAAGATAAGAGATGAGAACGCGCTTTCAACGAGAGGGAAACGCAACAATATACTGTATCCAGTATCTACTCTGACAGTTTGCTGCTGGTACCTGCGTTTAGAAATCATAGCTACAAACTTTATTTCAAATGTTCAAAACAATGTTCGTCTTTCGCGTAGGATAATGAATCAAGTTGGAAACACTGCGTAGGGACTTATACTTACTTACTAGAATACTAAAATATTAACATATTGTGTATAGGTACGTATGCCTGTATAACGATGTGACTCGTCAATGCTGAAGGAGTTCAATTATATTTAAGTATATATATGTTATAAAAGGTTTACAAAAAATATTACACACGAGTACAAATGAACTGAACTATGTAGACTAAACAGGGCAAGCAGGAGTGAAGAAGAGGAATAAATGGTATTAGGGAGAGCCGGCGACTATTATAGGAACTGTAGGTGTCACTAGTGTCGCCGTACTTCAGATGTTTGACGGCAGTTGAAATAGTAAATCTTAGTGGCCAGTTCAGCAAGTAGGTACAATAAGTTTACTACCTTCATAATATGAGCAGTGAAATTTTTTCCGATTAAGATTATTAAATGGAAGTGAATTTTTACAGAAGAGATGTACCAGACGTAATGGCATACAAGCGAACTGTAGTGGGCAGCTGATCCCGATCTGCGGAGATGTGTGGGAGGGGAGAAAGCACAACCTATCGTTCTCTCTGCTTATTATACGATCCGACTCCCTTACAAATTAGAACAACAACAATCTACACAAGTGGAATATAACAAATGTGATGACGAAAATGGCCGAGTCAAAACATTCTGGGAGAGGAAAACACGTCCGACACAAGAGATACAGGAACATTTTTTTCTTTTGTACGGCAAAACTAGTGAGTATTTAGTAGAAAGCGAAGGTTTTCAAAATCCTATAATCCTAAATACTTATAAAGCTTTCTTTCACGAGAAAGAGTCCCTCTATATAAAATCGTTTTAATCAAATTTAACACATTAACGGTCAGCACCCAAAAATACACACATCGCAGATTGCTAACGATAGAAATACTACGAACGAATTATATGTTAATTCTATATGGGTAATTAAGAATATGTATGAGGTTTCAAAAGACAATAATCCTCAAATTGAAAACTTTTAAATTCTATATGAAATATGTTCTGGCCTTAACGTATCGCCGCACACCGTTCATTTATATATTTTATACCGAATGAGTTTCGCTTGGATCCAAGTCTCATCGGTGCCTATCAGGGACATTATGAATCCATAGATACACAAAGTAATAAAAAAAAGAGAGATGTCAAAAAAATTAAATGATATTTCTAATTTAATTTATTTTTTTCATAATGCCACTTTCCTTTCTACTATTGATCTTGATATCTAACAAATTTTACAATGGATGTTGGTATTCCAATCACACTGATAGGAGATCGCATATAAAAACAGCCGTAGTACATAAATAATTTATTATAAAGGTTTGTTCTACACATCCCGTTCACTTTGGATATTAATAAGAGCAATCATGAACACCCTTATCAAAAGAAGAAGAAGAAGACGATCGGCTAACTGCATAGATCTCTATGAGGGTAACTTCAGTCTTTGTTCGACAGCACCACGGCACAGGCTGTTCCACAGCACAATAACCATTTCGAGGCAACCGTGGACATTCAAAAGAAGACCTTCTTATCAGTATGTAGTATTTCGATTATAGTTCGGTTGCTTATCTTAAATTCTTTATTTTACATCTTAATTTAGACACGATCTTTTATTTTACAGTCACACTAGTTATTTTATAACTACCTAGATTATTGTTCAGCCATATTGATAATTAAGTATTTACCAATTTATTTTAGAGATTGGTACACCCCTGTAGATATTATAATTTAATAAATTTATTTTAATCAAAAGCTAGTAAAACGCACTGTTACAATATTCACAAAATATGTTGTAAAATAGATTTGAAGGTTAATAATATAAATAGGGAAAGGAGACGATAAATTTAAATAAATATAAGAAATCCGATATATCAAAACAATACTTTTAATTTAAATTGTATATTGGGGTTTGATAATAACCTCTCTAGTGGGTTTTATAATAAAGGTAAGAAAAAAAAATAGACGTAAAAGAGACAGATGGAAAAATAGATCCCTTCCTTTGAAAAAAAAATTGTATACATTTTGGTGGTTATTTTTTTACCTTTGATGGGATATTTGGATAGAGAGGTAGGTATAGTTATTATAGGAGGTTCGACACTCAAAGGTGATGATAAAGAATCTGTCATGTACAATGAAATGGATTCGAGAAAAGAGAGTACTACACAAATAAATTAAAACTGTTGAATTGTTTCAGAGTAAAGATAAACACTGTGTCAAATCGAATAAAAGCTATTAGGACCGGCTGGGGGAAAGTAAACACAAATTTACCGTTTTCCTTTGAATTCTTCTTCACTACTAACTCAAGATGAGATACTGGCAAAGGATGCTTAACAACGTTGTAAGTAGCCAACAATATTTTTTCCAATAATGCATTAAGTATTAGAAATATCTAGTACCTACCTAAAGCAAGACTAAATAAACATTTTAGTACTTAAATAAAGTAAAGGTTTAAAATGTTATAAAAATATTAACATTTCATATTAGGTTGGTGGAAAAGGAAAATGGTTATGTATTTCTGTGAGAGCACACCTAATATCAAAGGGTAGCTAATTCCAAAGGTGTAATTTTTAAACTAAGAAATAATAATAAATAAAAGGTAGGTTGGTGGGAAAGGAAAATGGTTACATATTTGTGTGAGGGTACACCTAATATCAAAGGGTAGGTAATTCCAAACGTGTAACTTTTACACTAAGAAATAAAAATAAATAAAAAGTAGGTTGGTGGGAAAAGAAAATCTGGAACGTGCCGCAAGTATAATATAAGTATATATGATTTAAATATGAAATAACACAAGTTAATTGCATAAAATGTACCTGTGCGCGGCGGAATTCGAACCCGCGACCTCCGAATTCGTAGTCCAGGACCTTACCTCTCGACCACGTCGAGGGTAAGGTCCTCTCGGTAAGGGTACATTCCGTATTTAAGCAAAAAGAGAGACAATTTTTTAAGAGAATCAACGGTGATGATTGTTCCCTCTGAAATGATAGGCATTTAAGTACAGAAACCAATCCTTAAACTCTCAGTATATTTTTCAACATCCTTGTGATACACGCTCCACACCGACAAAGAAACAAATGGTTTATAAACATTCTAAAGCGATGCGCAATGTTTGGATTCGGAGAAATCCTTATGTAAGAATGTAGAGTGTTTCAGCTGTTCACACAGTCTGCAGCGGCTTACGTGTGTTTTGCGCAAACTGGAGATGAACATGTGATTCCAGCTATTCCGCTGTTTGCCACTGTTTACACTTGCAAACACTTTGCGTTGTTTGAGAAACAGCGGAGATTCACACTTAAAAGAACGGAGTTTTATGACGGTGCCACGGTGTGGTAATCGGGCCTCCATTTAAAGATTCTCAGACGAAATAACAACTCATCTCTTTTGATGTCTGTGACCCTACTCAAGCCGATTTTATGTTTTTTCACATCGTAAATATACACCAAACACAATTGGATATCTACCAGATAAACGCTTTCTTGAGAAAATTACCGGATTCTAAGTTAATGCATGAATAAAATTTTAACAATATATTAAACAACGTTCACCTTCATCTTAGCACAGAAGCAAAATCATATAACTATATGGTACGAAGCGCTTGCAGCTGGTTCAAAGAGTCTGATTTCAATGTCAATCTTATACTCCAAGTTAAAATACCGGTTCATTACCATTATAAAATCTGTACTGCGGAAGTATATATATATTATATATTAGGACGATGGAAGTTGCCAGTTTTTACTAAAAGCAACCACAACAGGGAAACAAAGATTGAAATATTCCTAGCTAACTAACCATCACGCCCTTTCTCCGCAGGGGTGGGCAGAGAGGACGGACCGCCAAACAACTCGATCTTGGCATACACTTCTTGTCACATACATTTTCTTTCCGACTTCTGACATGGCACGACTTAAGTACTTGATTCACTTGATCGTGCCATGTCTTCCTCGGACGTCCCTAGCTTCTTCTTCCATTCCCATTCACGTCATGTATTCTCCTTACACTCCTTTCTTCGTTCATTCGCTCTACATGACCGAACCGTCTATAAAATACGAAATATTCCTTGGTCGTGGAAAGCAGTTTTTGGGTATTCTGCTAAATCAAAAGAGCACAGACCATAGACATACCTTATTGTTGCTATGTAAAAATAAAAATATGAATATTTATAAATGATAAAATCACCAAGTAAAACAAAACAAAAATGTATACATAGATAAAGTTAATTCTAGCAATACAAAAATAATATAATATACAGTAAAGGTAGGGAGTTATAATTAATCTTGCGATTTATTTTATCTGTTATGGATTTACCAAATTGACCTAGGAAAAATGGAAAACATCAGCTTCTGAAAAGATGTTGTAATTTGTACATGTTCTTCTGAAACATGAGTGATGTGTGTAGTTAGTTTTTGAGTGGGGGATGTGGAATAGTTGATTTAAGCGTGTTTTGCCTACTAGACAAAGAAAATAAATGTTTTCTAAAAGGTGGTGATTGTCAACAACGTTGTTGATGTATTTTGTGAAGGAATTCTTGGTCGGATAAATTTATTCTATTTTCCAGTGGTAACTTATGTAATGCTAATGAGTCTTTTTGGAGTGTTCGGTGGGACTTGAAATCTGAGGACGGGTTGTTTCACAGAATTTGAAGGATGAAGAATCAAAATTTCGAAGTTAATTTTCAAGTTCGGTGAAAATTCTATCCAAGTTCTATTATTATTACATTATTGGCGAGTTTGACAGTGTTAGAATAATAACTTTGAAATTTTTATGAATCCTACAAATTCTATGAAACAACCTACCGTAAATGTTTGAGAGACTTTTGTGAATTCTTTCTAATCTTTCAATGTTAACATTGTATTGAGGATTCTGGTCACTGGTTAAATTATAATATAATAAAATAGCGCCTTTGAGGTGATTTTCTCACGAAAACGGCGCTATAAAAATAATCCATTTATTATTATTGAGCAAACGAATGAGACATGGAATTCCAATTATATACTCGTATGGTGATATAAATGGTTTAGTCACTCTTGCAATGAATCCTAAAAGTTTGTAGGACCTTTTACAAATAGTGGAATTCAGGTGTGAGCGAAAAGACACTCCAGAGTTCAATATAATTCTTAAATCCCTTACTTCATTCACTACATCTTTTCAGATCTACACCATTGATTTTGTATGGGGATATTAGAAAAAAAACTGTTTTTTTTTTAAATTTAATATAAATAGTTATTAATCCATTTAAAAAATAAATATATAATTTTGTGAAAGATGCTGTGTGTTTCTTTTTTCAGGTTAAGTACATACGAAAGAAAAGCAGCAAAATTATGCTCTTCAAATAAATGGCAATAATATATGTATTTAATAAAAAAAATTATGAATTTTAAAGACCATAATATTATTTAAACTGACTAACCACCACGCCGTTCCTCCGCAGGGATAGGCAGAGAGGACGGACCGCCAAACAACTCGATTTTGGCATACACTTCTTGCTTCATTCACATTCATAGATCGTCTCATACATTGTCTTCTATTATTCCGACTTCTGACATGGCCCGACTCAAGTATTTGATCAAGTGTAAGGAGAATATATAACGCCAATGTGAATGGGAGAAGAAGCAGGGGACGCTCGAGAAAGACATGGCACGATCAAATGAATATTTTTTTTAAAACATTTATTCCAACCACCTAATTCTTTCCCATAATATGTAGTATTGCGATACAAAGTGTTCATACAAGTACCATATATATATTTTAAAAACAAAAAAAAAGCAAACAAAAATTTTAGTCTTAACCATACAAATACTAGAGAATAAGCAAAAAATTTAATTAATTTTAATCCACCATTGTGACTAATTAAAAAGCTAATTTAAGTACAAACAAATTCCACAAAATTGCTGCAGATTTCATAACGAGTTATAAGGTGTTTATTGGGGACACTCTGAGTGAGTGGAGATTCTTGGCTTTATTTGAATTAAGCAAAGTGCACAGATATAAACGAAAAGTTATCTCGTTAAAATAATAAACAGGAATAACTCCCCAAAGCTTCGAAAGCTTCAGCGAGCTTTGCATAATCCAGTGCATTCTCCTGTGCGCAAGGCTCACGAGAACAATGGGATCATCAGGTACACGAGAAACAAGCTAAACCCAATGGCAATTACACAAACAACATATTTTGGCATTCATTCCGATGGAAATTTTTAAATGATTCGGTTTTCCCAGAAAATAATTTATTCAAACACTTGAACCGCTACGTCGAAGTGGGTTATATATGGCTATTTTGAACTTTGGGAAGTTCGAATACAACTTTTAAATTTTTTTATTTATTTTTTATTGTCATATAATTATTATAAATTACATTTTGTACATGCATTTTACAAAATATTTCATTTAAGGGCATTCTTGATGTATACCTCATCAGAAAAGAGGAGTTCTTATGTCTGAGATAAGCGAGCCACGATTCTTACTTTTTTTTTTTTACAAAGAGTGTAATTTTAATTATTTGTTCCGTCTGATAATACAACACATTTTAATCGGGAGATTAATGTAATTTTTATGGTTTGATAAATATAATGGTTTTGCATACGACTTGTTTTAAAATTAGGTGTTATAAATTGGTTTCCATCTCTCATAAAATGAGACATTATAATTTTCGTCTATTTATATTTTGACGATAATTACAAAAACAACATCCCGACACTCATTCCCTTGGAAATGTTTTAATCATTTAGGTTATCCCGAAAATAAGTTTTGTATTTGAATCAGCAAGTCAGAGATGATTATACATTTACACGTTTAGATATTTTAAGCACGTTGGAAACATTACACCTGTAGTGCAAAGGCGGCTCATAAATCCAGATATTAATACTTTGTTGGGATGAGACTTCTCTATACCTGCTTAAAGAACGAAGCTTTTTTCTGTTGAAATATGTTTGGTGATTTCAAAAACAACACATTTTGGCACTCATTGTTACGGATATTTAAAAATTCTTAGTTATGTTCGAATACAACATTTTTAATTGATGCAAAATGTTTGTCTCGAACCAATTCCTCGATGAGGGTTCTCAGATCTATTTAAAGAGCTTTAGATACACTACACCCGTAGTACCAATGCGGCCTATAAAATAACTTAAAAACCTTTGTTCTTTTGCAATTGCTTTTTGATTACAAAAACAACACATTTTGGTTCTACCTATGATGTAAATTAAAAAATCCTCTAGGTATTTTCTATTATTATATTAAAAATTGATACAAATGTTCGAATTGAACGACAATGTCGATGAGGGATAACATATCTACAAAAACGTTGGATTCATAACACCTGTTGTAGTATAAATGTGACTAATAAAATCAGGCTTTAAAAAGCTCTGCTTTATAAATTTGCTGTAGGATGTACGTTACCCAGAACAATACAGTTTTCACACGAGGAATAATAAATGCGGATGCAATTTCCGTTCATACGAATAAAAATGCAATTCAATTTGCATTCAACGTGACACGAAGAGACTATGCAAAGGATTCACCAAATATCTGAAAATCAAATGAATGATTTGTTTTTTCAAAGTAATTTCAGATGTACAAACTCTCACCCACATATTATGAAAACAGTGCAATGGTTCGTTCCTAAGTTAGTTTATTTTTTGACAACCTGTATAGAAAGGTGTGCAGATCTGAACCTGCAATAAAAATATTTCTGGCTGGTAAAAGCAATGTGATGGTTTAACTGATAATTAAAAATATTGAATGTGGATTTAATTGTAAGAATAGAAATGCTACTACTGATATTATATAAACAAACTTAACAATGTAACATTGTAATTACCAGTTCATAGAAAAAGTGTTAATTCGTTCGTTAGTTAGTTAGTGAGGCAAAGATTTTACTGAAAATAATTGGCTAAATTAGAAAGTTCGATTTATAAATAACATTCAAATCATCTGAAGCGCGATCAACAAGTTAATGTGAGACTAATAGGAATAGAGTAACAAATCCAAAGTTCCAAGAAAACACGTAATAAGTGTGAGCTTTTAATATATTATGTACCTAAATGAAACAGTTCATGTCATTGCAATTCATGTTATTGTCAACGTTTGTTTATTGCATGAACAAATTTTATTTATACAAACTCCATCATCCTCTGAATATAATTATTATATTCTTTGAATTTTACAAGCGTGCAAAACTTTTTAGATAAAGGTCGACATAAAACGAATAAATTGTTCTCTATAAAATCATAGACATATAAATGTATGTGACATATTACATTTAAATTCCTAAGACACAATATAATATCCAAGACAGTTTTATTCAAACATCTGGACAGTTTTAAAAATCTGCTTAGCTATTCGAATGAAATATTAATACGAGATGACCGATTAACCCTCTCAGACCTGAATTAAATCTGGCAAAGAAAAAACATGTTGGTTTAGTTTTTTTTTCAATCTATTAAAAGTTATTGCGAGTTCCATTTGAAAGCACATTAGGTTTCTAAGGGCGTGTTTCACTTAAAATGACAAATGGTATAGAAAAAAATCAACATTTTGTTATTTAAAAAAAAAAACATACCTTCAAAACATACATTAAAAAAAGGGTAAAGAAGATGAGAATAAACAGAAAAATCACCCTTTAAAAATATAAACATGGCTACCGCCAGAACGGGTACCTAAAATACAATGAAAAAATAGCGCGCGACGACAGTAACAGCAATCGGAAAACTAAAATCGCCAATTTTTATTCGCTCTAGTTAAGGGGGAAAACAATGATACATGTGTATTTTCAGATATACGCACGGTACGAAAGGGTTAAGACACGAGACCTATCAAATACCAAATAGCCCACATCCTCGCCTTACCCATGTGCGGTTTGGAATTTATCCCAGACGGAATATTGTAAAAAATGAGGGATATGTAAAAGAGATCAAGTAGAAGCATTTAAGTGCATGTTGAGAATTAAATTACGATTGCTCCATATGGAAATACTGAAAAAATAAGTTATTATAAAGACAAATAAGAGTTAGATAATAATGTATTATAGCAGCAATAAAATTTTAAAAAAAAACAGCGGGAAAGCAGAAAATCAGATTTCTGAACCAGCAAAATTCTCGAACGATAAGTTCCGGCTACACTAAATTTTCCTATCAAGAACTTGTCAGTCAACAAAACTATTTTTAGTAATATCCCCATAATTTCCATCGTGACTTATAGAGTTTGTAATATCTAAACATAAGACAAGATACCATATTGTTTGTTCCTTGTATGTCAATTGTTGTTTAATAAGAAAAAAAAATTAACTGTTTCTACTTGATGTTTCTTGTAAGAATCAATTGCTTCAACCTTCTTCAGTGAATTGAGAGGTTTTATGAAATAATTATATACAAGAATCTAAATCACGTTTGAAGCCGGATAGTAAAACTGATGTCATATAAAAATTGTTTAAATACACGTTTTTTTCAAGGTTTACAGTGGTTTTCTCTAAACAAGGCACTAGTATTTTGAAAACATTTTTACTTGCTGATAATATTCTTGTTAATTCTTCATCCTTTTCTAGTTAGGCAGTACTTTCATCTTCATCGTGTAAACATGCCCCGGTCGAGTTTAGATTCCAGATTCCCTCCGGCCGTTAACGATAAGTAGTGTCCCTTGTTTATGCTAAATATGATATGTCCCTTAATACGCATAAACAATCTATTCTCATGTTCAAGGATGAATCTTCATCTAGTACAATAATATAATAATAGTACAGTGGAAGTTCGGTGGTAGCAATTAAAATTAGGTGTTATATTCCAGATTTCATTTAATGAGAGCAATATTCCCATAGAGCCACATTGACATCCTTAAAGTTCAGATACGGGTGCTTCATTGAAACCAGAGTTCAGCAGGGGCGTACAACCCATAAACGCTAAAAGCTGTGCATACCTTTCTATTTCCAGAAATTAAAAAAAAAATCTATTTTTATTATCGTTCATACAGTAAGAAATTGTTTATATATGGCGAATTTCAAATATTAAGTTTCAATTTGCCTCGAGTGCTTTCTCCTTGTTGCTTTTTGGTGTAATAAACAATGATGATCAACACCTAAAAAACTACAGCCTACCCCTGGACAAGGAGCAATGCACGCCAATGGAGTTAAGTGAGCCTCTCTAAAGCTTGACGTATCTATTACCTATACTAATACTATAGTAGTATAGACCTTTACCTGTCGACAAATAATACGTCGTGCTGTTGATGTTGTGGAATCACATCTGGTCTGTAAAAAACTTCGAATCTATACAAAAACGAGGTATCCGTTAGCATTAGATAGACTCATCAATTGTTGGAAAGCAGACGAAAGGTACTAATGTTTTATTTATTTTACTGATATTTCACTGAAAGGAGGTAGGATAAATAGCATTATTGATAATAATAAATATAGTACTTAGATGATTTGCATAGCGATATTTTTTGTGAAAAATCACCTCAAGGGCGCTGGACAAATATATATATATTTATATATTTTTTTTAAATTTTAGGGTAAATCAAGTTTAGTAATGTAAAAACGACTTATAAATCGTCA
Organism: Halesus radiatus; assembly: GCA_022606495.2. Classification (NCBI taxonomy): domain Eukaryota; kingdom Metazoa; phylum Arthropoda; class Insecta; order Trichoptera; family Limnephilidae; genus Halesus; species Halesus radiatus. The sequence continues at coordinate 95,119 of JAHDVE020011125.1, forward strand.
CAACGTGGATTAACCGCAGTTTGAAAATTGCCTTCAACGCCGAAACAGCTGTCACAATAATAAAAACTAAAAATACTTGCAGAACTTAAGAACAACATTATTAAATTTGATTTACCTTAAATTAAAAAAAATAATAAATGGGAGTTCTACGAATTAAACACAAAACAATTAAAACTGCACAAACATATTTTTTTCCACTGCTCCATCTTATCAGTAACTATAGAGTATTATTACAATTTATGGCTAATAAATCGCATTCACCAATTCATCGATCTGTAATACCAAACTATATGTACAATTCATTTGACCAATGAACGTGATGCTGCGTTAAAAATTACATGTTATTAATTGTATGTACCTACAGGTAGATAATATTATACAGGAACATACTTACCTGGCAGGTCACCTGAGAAACGAGGTTTATTAGCGAAATTTATAAACGATTTTGCACTCATAGGACATAATATAGAAAAACACATTGGAGATAGTATTTAATCCTGATATTTGTTTTAATAATTATTCATGCTCGATTTTAGGAAATGAAAAACACATTTTATGATGGGTGGTACAGTACAGAGATTTGATTCGAATTTATCTTCCGTAATGTTTTTCGTCCCTCAACAACAAACAGATTGAAATGCTAGACTTCGAATAATGTCAATAAAATAAGGCAAGCGAAATTAGGGCATATTGGCAATACAAAGAGTACATTGAATTAAATCGTTAGAGTGCGGCCCAGCGCCATCGCGCTGTAAGCTTTAGTTACGTAAATTGCGACGTTATTGCCTGTTAAAATAAATGCACCCTAAAGTGAAAAGATAGTTTTCACCAAGTCGGAAGTTAGTTCTATTGCGGATGATCGTGATGTATCAAATGACAGCGGCACTACGGACGACGAGACCTTTGTTTCCATAAATTAATGTGTGCAGCAAAGCAAATGAGATAAGGCGATCCAGTCTCATATGCGCTCGCTGTAAAAATGGACTACATGGACCACGGGAAAACACAATTGTGAAGTGAAATAATCTTATATTTTTGTATTTTTCAATATTTTGTTGAAGTTATAAATGTGTAGTTTTTTTTATTAGAGCTATAATATTCGTAAAATTTCATTATTTACTTGTATAATTAAAAAGAAAATCATTAAAATTGATTGATATTTGCCCAAGTTATTGCATTTTTATTGAATACCATACTTTTTTTTATTTAAAAACATAGAATATCTGTAGCAATTTATATACATACTTGCAAAATAAGCATAGCACTAAAATATTAATTGTTTTTGTGTTTAATTCGTAGAACTCCATTTAATATTTTTTAAATTTAATGTAAATCAAATTTAATAATGTTATTATTAAGTTCTGCAAGTATTTTTAGTTATTATTTTTAGTTGTTAAATATAGCTTTTAAAACCAATAATAATATAGGAACAAGCCTAAAAAACTCAAAAAGAAAAATCCCGAACTTAATAATAGTGGCATATATGAATTAAAATGTGACCACCCCGACTGCAACGCTACCTATATAGGGCAGACGGGAAGGGCTTTCTCAACTAGATTAAGAATAAAAGCACTTCTTCAAAATTCGCAGAACATCTTTTAGTAAATAATCACGTCCCGCTTGACAACAACAAACCTAAACCCTTACATATAGAAAGAAACGGCCTAAGATTATATTTACTTGAACAATTAGAAATTAACAAACGAAGTAATGATCCTAATATAACATTAATTAATAAAGTAAGGAAAATTATATACTCACCGCTTCTCAGTATGTTCACATTATCAAAACAATACAACACATTTAAATAAATCAATTAAGAAAACATTGTCAGTTAAATACGAGTAAAAACACATTATAAATGTGAAAACCTCACAGAATTCCGAATTTTAATTGCTTTCTAACTTAATTGGTTTTGCCGATAATAAATCATTACCCATCCATCCAAATTTTAAAGGAGTGGGGGTAAACTAAATCATATAAATAAGTCGTCGCAATGTGGATTAACCAGTTTGAAAATGGCCTTAAACGCCGAAACAGCTGTCACAATGATAACAAATAAAAATACTTGCAGAACTCAATAATAACATTATTAAATTTGATTTACATTAAATTTAAAAAATAAATAAATAAAAAAAAGCACTAAAATGGTTAAGGATATGAAAGTCCGAAAAGGCAAGTTTGGTCGCTTGGCATTGTAACAGTCAGAAGACAAGCTTTTCCAGGAGCAAGGTTTCGCATAATTTTCACATCCCGTGACAAAGGCACATATAAATACAAATAATTTCCATTTTCTTCATAAAGCCTCTTTTATTCTGTACATAGAACGATGCTATGTGATATTTTAAGAAGCGCTTCAAGTTATACTATAGCCCTGAAAGGTAAGTAAAAAAAAAAAAACACGAATATTATATTTGAACTAGCGCAGAGTCGTGAAAAATTACGGGATATTATAATTACAAGATCTGTGAAGTTCTAAACATACATATTTTTTAAAACTAAAAAAAATAATAATAATAATAAGGGAAAAAGGTAGGTAAAAAAAAAGTAATTTGAAAATCTAAAATTTTTTTTATATAAAATACTGCCACAGCCGAAAATCGAACCCCAGGCAGCAGCTTGGAAAGCAACTATGCGGTTCATTTTACACCACTAACTATTTAAGAACTGGGGCATAAACTCATTTTATTTATTGAAAAAAAAAATTATGTATTTTTATATTGGATAAAAATGTTACGTATTACGTGTTACGTATTACGTGTTACGTATTACGTATTCACATCACAACCGAAATTATATTGTTTAATTAATAAAACTAGTACTTATAGGGGCATACAAAACGGTTTCCTGGCAATCCTACTAAGAAAATATGATAGATAGACCTTACTATTTTAATCTAGATTTATTTGAATTCTCCTTGGAATCTAGTTTTATTTGACTTCTCCTTGGAAGTCAAATAAAACTAGATTTTTTCAAATATAAAATGGTCCGAAGCCACTTGTGAAATATTGCCTCCAATATTTTCAAGAAAAAATTAACTTATGTTTGTTGTTTTGTAACTTTTTCTAAAACGGAGTTCTTTTTATTGTCGGAATATTAGACATGTCACAGTGTTTACAATGGAAAAAGAATAAAACAGAGCCGTGACACAACAGAACATGATAATATAATTGGTTAGGTTATGAAGTGTGTGTTTTTTTTCTACTTTTCTTCAATGTTCTATTTTATGGAACCGTAAACACGTTTTTGAAACGTACCTACCTTTGGCTAATTATAAAATTATTTCGTAATGTCGGGAGGCTAATGAAATCCCACACATAGCATAAAGTATTCATGTATACACACATACATACAAACAAAAGTGAAAATGAATAATTATAGTAACAGTAAACGGTTTAATTTAGTTCAATTTGTAAAACGTGTAACTTAGTAAAACACGAGACAAATTAAGGCTTAAATAA